>JAOYMU010000192.1:82822396-82835660 GCA_025802295.1 Psammodynastes pulverulentus | reverse complement strand
CCGGCACCTTTCGGCACCGAAAAAAAGCCCTGACTATAGTAATAGTGTGTGTGTATGTGTATATGTATAATATATTACTATTACCAAAGAGATCATTTCTAGAAATTTTGAAGCCATGGGAAAACCCACTTTTTCTGTCATTTTAAATAGATATTTTAAGGAAAAATAGAAATATAAGGAATATCCATTTTTATTACCCTATTTTAAATTCTTTTTGATGTCCTCTACCAGCGGTCTGTATTTTTGTAAGCTTACCAGCATCTGCACAAGTAATGGATTAATAAACATGTAAATATATCCAAATTAATGTGCTTCTCTTATTATATTTGGAAATTCAGCCACCCAAGTATTCTAAACTCCTCTTGTAGTCATTGCTTTTGGGAAAAAAAAACCTTGAGGTAAAATGGGAAAACAAGACAATTACTGTGTAAAAGCTTTGCCCTTAGATGTTCATTCAGTCTCATTTGCTGACCAATAACTATTACCAGCAGTTTTGCTTTCCTCTTAGTGTGAGATTTAAAACGAAGAATTACCCAGATGAGGACATGTTTCTCCACCCTTCTATATGTTGTTTCTCCTACATGGGAACTGTAGTGCTGTGATACCATAAATAAAAATATTTCTGTTAGTCTTCTTGAAAAAATACTTAGAAAAGAATAAAAGATGTATATAAAAGACCTTGTCTTCTTGAATCCATTTCTCTGAAAAAGAGTGTTTATTTGGCTTCTAATTCTTTCCAGTTATATTTTTTTCAGGACAAAAAAGAACGAAAAAGTTAGTGTGGNNNTTAAAATGTTAGAAAGACATTACCTGAGGAAAAAACTTGAAGAAATTAATTATGTTGTCCTTGGTTCAGGATTTGAATGATGTGTACAAAGGTGTACAAAGCCCAACATGGCCCAACTGTGTTATGCAGCTGCAAAGAAGACCAATGGCATCTTGAGAACCATTGAGAGGCATATACAGTCCAGGTCTTAGGAAGTAATTATCCCTTTCTACTCTGCCCAGGTCAGGAAGCACTTGGGATATTGTGTTCAGTTCTGCACACTCCAGTTCCCAGTTTAAAAATACATTGATGACCTGGAACAATCCAGAGAAGGGTTACCAAGATGGGAAAAGACTGGAAACCTGGTTAAAAGAGCTAGGTATATTTAATTTACATTGGATACGGTTGAGAGGGAAGTTGATATCTATCTTCAAACATCTGAAGGTTGCCACATTGTAGAGGGTTTGGACTTATTCTCAGATAGGGCTAGAATTAATGGAATTAAAACTTTAAGGATATTGATATGGATTAGACATTAGGAAGAACCTGTTGCTAATAAAAGCTGTCACTCTCGAGAATTTCAGCATAGAGTGGTTTCTTACTCTTCACTGGAGGTTTCCCAGTAAATAGTCATCTATAGTAGATGGAAGACCTGCAGTGTTTAGATGACCTCTTAAGTCCCTTCCAATTCTTCTATGATTCTAAGTCAGAACAAATATTAGCCCCTAAGTGGTTGTAAATCACCTGCAGTTAAAGTTAGGATTCCCCCCCCCCTTTTAATCACTCTACTCTCTCCATAGCTATCCATTTTTCTTTAATTTCCCATTTGACTCTCACACATCTCAATGATGATCTCACTGTTCTACACAGTATCCCTCCTCATTTAGTTACATCAAGTGAATTTTCTAAGAAAAGAACTCCCTTTTGTTTGCGTTGGCACAGGAAATCAGTGGAATACATTTTCTTTCCATAATTTAGGCATTCATGGCCATGACTCATATTATAACATTCAACTAAAACCTGAACTCAGGCCTTTTTTTAAAAAAGAAAAAAAAATTAGGAGCACAGTGTGATTTGGCCACCTTAGGTTAGCAAAGTGATGGCGCTGTCATGAGGAATCTATTTAAGAGTGTCCTTCTCTTAAGAAGTGGAAATTATTTGTAGTGTTTTGGGGTGATTTTTTTTTCCTTTTGGTGTGTGGTTTGGAAAAAAAATCAATAGTGAAACCGCTTAAAAGACAGGAAATTCAAAATTAATGTCCCACTTAGAGTGTATAATGAAAAGTATGGGAACACATAGCTATAGTTATGGAGCAAGATTTGCTGCGGCATTTATCCACCTTCTATATTATATTTCCAACATTCATGTTTTAGATGTGAAATAACATAATTCCGCTAAAACTAATACAAACCATCAACTTAAATTTGCAGGTCTCTTACTCTGTAGTCACTTTCCCTAAACACATGTCCTCCAG
Organism: Psammodynastes pulverulentus; assembly: GCA_025802295.1. Classification (NCBI taxonomy): domain Eukaryota; kingdom Metazoa; phylum Chordata; class Lepidosauria; order Squamata; family Psammodynastidae; genus Psammodynastes; species Psammodynastes pulverulentus. Next base: position 82,833,420 of record JAOYMU010000192.1, on the reverse strand, counting down.
ATATGCAATCCTTAGCCAGCATGGCCAACCTGCAAGGCATAAAGATGAGGAATAGTTCTAAAACACTCTTATTGTTTTAAATAAAACACAAATGAACAATAGTCTCACAGCAGCTGTTGCTTGAAGACAGAAAGAAGGATAAGACAGACAGACAAACAAACAAACAAACAGACACATGGTAATTATTCACAATTTTTTAATGACAAGCAGAATTTCTTTGGAAGGTCTGTTTCCTGAGACCTGGTCTTAAAGGTTTGTGAAGTTACTTTTTTGGTCCAACACCCATATCTTCTGTCCAGATTTCTTGCATCTATATTCTTAAGCCCTTGTTCCTCCTTTTCCCCTGGTCACCATTCAAACTAAACTACCTTAGTAGTTGAAGGGGCTTGGGCTATTGGTAAATACATAAACCAATTAATTTGGTTCAGATTATTAAATCATTATTTTCAGCCATGTTTAAAGGAAAATCTACATTTTCTTTTAAAATAGTATTTAATGATATGTGCATGTCTGTATTTTTCTGTATATAGTATCTAAGATATTTAGATTTGTCTTATATTTTTTTCTTGATTTAAGTCTTTGCAGATGCGACTGAAATGCTAATAAACTTTCTAATATTTCCAGAAACAAAATTAGGGCTGTGCTAGTAGCCCACTTGACTTTGGATGATTCAGCAGTACATGTCTGAATGTCAATTCAGAAAATTCAAATTCTTCTATCTCCTGTCACCTTAGTGATGAAAATGGCCATAACTTATTCTTGTGGATAGAGTTGGGTACATTTGCAGATATAATAGCCACATTCCAGATGGATAGATGCAAGTGTTTTTAAATTTGTCAATAATTTAATATTTCTTGAAGAAATGATATGAAATTTATTTGCAAAACATCACAACTGTCCCATTCCATACAAATAAGTCACTTCAAAAGCATGCGCTTGCAGGTTTTAAAAATGTGTTTATTAGTATTATTCAATTATGATGTAATTGGCATATCGCAGAGTTACTGTTCTATTATAGAATCCTGCAACATTTCAAAAATTTAAATACAATGATATTGAAGAAACGGATTTTTGGGAGGAGAATAATAGGAGATGTTGTAAAGTAAAGACAAGAATATGCCAGATGTCAGAAGATTAAGAGCAAGGACAAGTGAATTAAAGAAACAATGAAAAACAGCACGACAAAATATCCTATTTTCTTTCAGTGTACTGATTCAGAAATGAAAGATTTCTAAAGCTTTGTCAAAGGACAGAGACATCCTATCCTTCCAACTAGTATCAGAGCAAGCATGAGTTTGGTACATGATGCTCAATTTGGGCATAGGTCGGGGGGCCAACATTTTCCAAACAGGATGCCAGAGTACCACCTTCTCGGTTCCCACAGCTTCCACTAAAATTTTTCCATGCTACTTCAGAAGAAAGCCTTTCTCCAGTTTGGAGGAAGAGTCAATGTATCTCAAAACATTGTGTCATGTTCCTATTAGTCACACCTTTATGATCTCCAATGCCTCATCTATTAAACTGTAAGCATAAATCTATTGGAAGAGTTCATAAGTCATTTAAAAAAAGAAGTTGTGATGTACACTGATGGAATCCATACCTAACTCAACAAATAAATTATTTAAAATAATAGTCTTTTAGTTCGGCATTATGGAAACTATGTTATGTTTTCCTGAAAATATTGTTGCTTCTGTGCCCATATGTTTATGTGAATAGCTCCAAGTCCTGAAGGTCCCCAACGTTGGCTGTTGAATTGGGGAACTGGAATTCTTCTTTCTAAAACTGAAAGAAGAGTTATTGTACCTCTAATATACTGTGCACGTTCTAAAGTTTAATATTGTACTGTAATTATAAAATATTAGGTAGTTCTATACCTAAACAGACTTTTTTCTTTGATAAAGCTGCCAGTAATCACCTTTTAAAGAAAAGATGAATGATTCTGCTAAGTCTTCTCAAACCAATTTCTGAAAGGGACTGATAGCCAAAAACAGTACAAATAAATTATACTTTTGAGAATAAGTCTAACAGTACTGGGTCATACATAAATACTTTGGAATGTAAACTATTGTCTGGATTTTTTTCCCACTTTTATCTTAGGCAGTTAACAAATGGTTGCCAACGGGGGAGTCACAAATGTTATTTGAAGATAGGTTGGTCATGATTTATTTTCTTGAGCATGGTAGTGATGAAAGATTTTTACAGTAATTGTGCGCTGCAAATATTTACTTATGCTGTTTAACTACTAAATATTGTTTTAGGCATAGCCAAATTAAGTAAGTGAGAATTAAGGTCTATTAAATTGTAAAAACAAATAAGAACTTATTTCAATCATTCTTTTGCTCAGAAAAAATTATAAATGCATCTTATCTATTTTTATCTCTTTTGGAATAATATCATCTGAAAAGGATAACACCTGACATTTGTATTTTAGTTCCTAATTACCCTGAAGTATAATAAGAGTTATTAGTTGTATACAGATCTGAATCTAATTTTTTGCTGTCTAAACTCCTTGGAAATTCTACATCTAAATTTTGTCAACAAATTATTGAGAAATAGTAATGCAATGGGCACTGATTTTCATCTCCAGGATTTAGCCTCAACCTTCAGACCTTAATTGCACCCAATGTTAACTGCTCCTGAACTAGAAGAATACAAGGAAAAATAACATTAAAATGTCTGGAGTTTAAGTTGGTGGTATGATGTACAAAATTCAAAATGATTTGATCCAAGGTACTCCTCTCACATCAACATTCTCATAATATCTCATTATCATTTTAAAAGTATACAATACAAATGATGGAATTCTGCATTAGGTGCCTAGTAACTATTGTTAATGCTGAACAACATTTTACACCTTTTCAATTTAATATAATGGTTCTCTAACTTTTCATTGCAGTTTTTTTATTTCTGTATCTTTTGGTGTATGTGTGCATGTGTGTGTGTGTGTGTGTGTATGCATGGTTTGTTTGGTTAATGATGAGTTGTAACATTTTATTTTACACTGATTACTTGTATTTATAGTAAATGGTATTTCTCTCTATTATTCTTTCTTTCTCTCTCTCTCTCTCTCTCTTCCGTACACACCCATGCACACACACAGAGTTTAGTATATTTGTGCATATATATATATATTAATGTGGCGTAGTATCACTAAAAATGATTCTCTAATTAATTTTTTCTAAACCAAAGTCAGTAGCAAAATCTAAATAGACATTAATAGTTGGGGGCTGTCTCATGTGGCAGCAATTCTTCATTTAGTTTCTTAGTCATAAATTCTACTAAAATCAAAGCTGACAGAAAAGCTACACTATAAGAGTGCTTGACAGGGGAAATTGTTGATGACAAAATGGATTTCCCATCCCATCTCCAGTGTTCCTTTCTGAGAACTTCAATAGGGTACAGAAAATGCTGAACATCTTACTAGGCAAATAACTCTTCCTCAGAACTTGTTACAGTGCAATTTACTCATTTAAACAAGATACAGAAACATCCCAAATTTTATTGTTTGATGTGCTATCTAGCTTTATAGTGTTGATTAAAAGACTCACCCAAGAGGTGAAGTTGCAAAATAGCAGAGAATTCCTTGACCTACAGAACTTAAAGTCAGCAGGTCAGTTCTGGTGACTGTGATTTATTGATCAATAAACACAGCCTCTCTTTTTCTTGTCACACCAGCCTTATTTCTGCAAGCATCATCCTCTTCTTCAAAGGATGTGTGCATTGAACTTTAAAAGAATGTCCAGCTATTCTGTTAAAATAACCAATAGTCAGGTCTAAAACCTTAAATCCTAATTAGGTTTATAATCAACAGTTACATCTATAGCATTCACAGTAAAGGAACTGATATAAAAGCAGCTAAATCAGTTAAATAAGAAGCATCCCAATGTAGCCATATATAATGGAATCTACAAGAATCTACAATATTTCACCTTCATTATCTAATGTTTGATTTGAACATAGTCTGGGGACATCTGATAGTTATACTTATATTTTAAAGTAAACAAATTAAATTTGAGTATAAAACATTTCAATTTTGAGCCAATTAAGTTCCTAATTTGAATCAGTTAATTTACATCTTATCATTTAAACAAATGTACAATTCCAGCTCCAAAATGATTATCATGTACATATAGTTATTTACAGAATTAATATTTATATGTCTCTTGGACAATATGAATTGATTTTTGGGAGCATCTCTGTGGCTGTCGTCTGAATTTATTTTTTAAAAATAGCCTCAATTAATGATCTTAAAATATCCAGCTTCTTTCAATTCCGTCTTAATTCTTGTGAAAATAAAATGCTTGATGCCTGATGTCTTTGAAGTAGTGGCCACCATCACTTCATTTGAAATTGTCTTGATTTGAAATGAAGTTATTTACGATTAGTTCAAATTGAGATATATGTTATAATCTCATTCATTTTGTTCAAGTTCCCAGTGTTTTATTAGATTATCAAAATACAAATAAAAATGTTGGGAAAGTAGGGAAGGAAAAGGGAAAGAGGAAAAAGTGTAAGGGAAAGGGGAGGAGAAAGAAAAGCATTAACTTTTGACTTTTTAAGCGCATAGAATATGATAACACCATACAACCTCAACCTTTTACCTTTACATAATACTATATATTATCTGCATCTGTAGATAATTGCCCAGCAACCGTGTTTAAGGTGAGCCGCCTCCTCCTGGGGAAGGACGAGATTGAGGTCCACCTGAGGAATTTGCAGATTTTCTGGAAGACAAAATTGCTTGACTTCATTCCCAGTTAGTTGCCAGTGTGGTTGCTGGTCCAGTGGAAGCCCCTGAGACAGGTTCTTGCCCTGTTATCTAGGAATGGCTTGACCCTGTTGCTCCCAAGTAAGTGGACAGGATCCTAGGGAGTGGGCATGAGCACCTGTGATTTAGACCCTTGTCCCTCCTGGCTTGTGAAAGCTTCCTTGGAGATTGACAGGCAGGTGGACTCTGGTGGTGATTAATGCTTCCCCACAGGAGGGGACAGTTCCCCAGCCCTTTAAGGAGGCTGTGGTACATCCTCTTTGTAAGAAGCCATCACTGGACTCCATCTGGTTGGATAATTTCCGACCTGTCTCCAACAGGTGGTCGCGTGGCAGCTCTGGAGGTTTCTGGATGAAACAGATTATCTTGACTCCTATCAGTCAAGATTCAGGTCTGGATTTGGGACAGAAACAGCACTGGTTGCACTTTTGGATGATCTCTGGCAGGAGCAGGATGGGGTAGTGCATCCATCCTTGCTCTACTTGACCTCTTTTGATACCATCAACCATGGGATTCTCTTGGCTTTGGGAGATAGGAATGGGAAGCCTTGGGCTGTCCTGGTTCACTTCTTTCCTCTGCGGCTGCTCTCAGTCAGTGTTGATAGAAGGGAGCTGCATTGGTTGCCAATTTGCTTCCAGGTGCAATTCAAGGTGCTGTTTTTCACCTTTAAAGCCCTTCATGGCTTGGGACCAGGTTATCTGAGGGACCGTCTCTTGCCCGTCACATCTACCTGACCCATCAGAGTGGGAAGGCAGGGAATGTTGCAGGTCCCATCCCTGGTGGGACCCAGAAGAATGGCTTTCTCCATGGTGGCTCCCTCTCTCTGGAACATCTTTCCCCCAGAGATCAGAATGGCCCCCACTCTAGCACTCTTCTGGAAGGTGCTGAAAACCTAGTTCTGCCAGCAGGCCTGGAGAACCCAGAGTGGGATGGAGCCCATTAAATGGTTCGTGTGATCTGCTATCATTGGGGTGGGCAGTGGGAGTTGGGGGGTGATTTTTGTTTTATTATACTTTATTAATTTATTTGATTCTTTTTGTTAGTTTTTATTGTTTTAAAGGTTTTTTATTCTGTAAGCCACCTCGAGTCACCTTGGGCGAATAGGCGGCAATATAAATCAATCAATCAATAAATAAATACTATCTATTTCTATAACAAACCCATGTAATCAGGCAACATTTCATTTTTTTCTGTCTCAAGCACCAAGTACAGAAGTGGTTTCCAAGTAGAAACAAAGTTAGCTGTATTTTTTTTTATTAAGTCTATCAATTTACTCATCTCTATTAATTCCATCAGTTTTTCCAACCAGTCATCCATTGTGGGCAATGGTGGGTTTCCAATTTTTTTCCTACCAGTTCTATGCGCGGTTCTAGGTGTACGTGCTTTGCGCATGCACAAATTGCACAAACACAGACCATCAGCTGTTTCTTACCACGACTTGCATACACGCAAATCACACAAATACCTACCACCAACTGTTTCTTACCATCAGTCCAACCATCAGCTGTTTCTTACTGCCACTTCACACGTGTGCAAATCACACAAACACCAACCATCAGCTGTTTCTTACTTCTGCTGAGGGCAAATGAGAGTAAGACTCACCATCAGCTGTTTCTTAGCTCAGCTGAGGCACAGCAATCCATTCTGCCACCCGAATCAGCTGAGGTAATAAACAACAGAATATAGGAGAGATGAGAGGTAAGATGGGGGCAGGTGGTTGGGGCCAGTCAAAATTTTCCCTACCTAGACTCCAGAACCAGTACAAACCATCTGAATACCATCCCTGATTGTGAGCAGTAAAGCATCTTTCCAAGTTTGTGCATAGCACATTCTTGCTGCTATTAGCATATATTTTTAAAAATCCAAATTTGTTTTCAAATTCTTTGTACATTAAACCTAAAAGAAAAGTCTCTGATTTTATCTTTACATTCACTTAAGAATCTTCTGTATTAAGATGTGAATCCTACTCCAATATTTTTTGTTTTATTGCAAGTCCACCAGAGATGATAAAAAGATTATTCTTTACATTTACATTTCCAACATACATTTGAAACACCTTTATACTTTTTTGACATTTATCAGGTGTTAAATACCAATGGTACACCATTTTATTAAAAAATTCTTTCAAGTTATAATTTAATGTAAATTTCAAGCCCTTCATCCACATATTTTTCCCATTGTTCAAGCATTATATTGTACCCAAAGTTCCTTGCCCATTGGATCATATTGCATTTTGTATAGTCATTCTCTAGATTCAATTTCAATAACAGTTTATAAAACTTAGCAATATTATGTTTATTATTACCATACAGTTTCCAATTCATTTTTTGCAAAGACAAATCCATAACTTTTAAAATATAATTTGAACCATTCTTTCAATTGTAACTATGTAAACCAGTGACAGACACATCCTTCTAATTCCAACTCTTCTTTGGATATTTGGATAGGTTCACCTTAAAAAGCACTTTTGTCCATAAGTCCACCAGTAAAATTTCACTTGTTTTCTTGATTGTATTTGCAACTTGTAACAGCCCAATCAATAGCTATTTTGACAGAATTCAGAACAAACAAATCAAACCAATATACAAAACAGTTTTAAGAGTTCTGCCTGCATCTTATTTCTGACTGAATGAGCCCAAACAATGAGGATCACAAGACTATTTGATGACACTACAACATCTGGTTACATTAATTAGTATCAATTTCAAAGAATGTACGAAATGAAACATGCAGTCATTGAAATTTAATTATGTCATGATGTCACAAATCAGTTCAGAATAAAGGGAAAGAAAGTAAAATGGTTTTTCTCTTTAATCAACCTTTTTTTAGAATAATAACTGAGGGTTTTGGTTTTTTTTTGCTTTAGATTTTGCTGAGCTTTATTTCTGTTCTTAGATCTTGCTTTGGTTTGAAGTTTTATTGATTGCTCTTAGGTTTAGTTTTAAACGAACTGATATTGTTTATTATGAGTTGTCATGCAAATGTTACTATGGCAACCTGGGATGCATATTTATAAAATGAAGTGTCCAAGCAATATCTGATCAAAGATCTTCATTCCACATTTGTGGTATAACCTTTGAAAATATCAGAACCATTCACTTGTGACCTTGATAGTTTCAAATCATCAAACCTAGTTTGATAATTTATAAATGTAGGTGACATTATTTATATGAGGAACCTTTTAATTTTATACTTTGTTTGGACCGAAGATGGATAATATATCTATTTTCTGTATATAATATCTTCTTGCCAAAATAAGCCACATAAAAATAGCTGTGTATAGTTAAAACAATAACGAAAGGAGTCAGATATGGCTACAAATGTGACTTCTACAACAATAAAAAAGCATGAGTTCCAACTGGCAAATATGGCTTTCATATGTCAAAACTCTTTGTTTATAATTAAATTAAAGTCTGATAGCAAAAGGAGCTGGCATAATACTGCATTCCACTCCTTCTCTTTGAGTGATATTTGGATTCTCTGCTACCAACATCACCATAAGAAAGTAGAGAGAAAACACAGCTAACCTTTACTAGCCAAAGTCCATACCAATGACATAAATTACACCCTTCACATTCTAGCTAGGTACTCTCTGAGTCTTTAAATGATCCAAGCATCGTAAGTAAATTATTTCTTTCCATTATGGCTCATATTGCCAGAAGGCAGGAGAAATTTAAACATAACTAAGATCAACATTCAGAGTTTACTTGGCCTCCACATCTAACAGTGCTGCCATAAATTCTTGAACTTTTCATTTGGGAATTTAAGAAGGCCTCATAGACTTGGCAATTTTTTATTTTAAAAAGTGTTCTATTATAAAGATATTACATTCTGGAATCTTGAGATTGTGTCTTGGTATCATATTCTGTCCCCAGCTTGCTATACCACCCTGCCACTTTGTAGAGAAGATTGCTGCCACGGAACATAACACTCCAAATCAGCAAATCTCCATTTTGGTTCCAGATGTGTTTTTTATTTCAGTTCTGAACCGAATCTGTTTACAGCAATCAAAGGAAAATTAGATTAGGACAAGTGTTTAAAGTGTCTTAAATGATAGCTTTGGAGTCCTTATATTCCCTAAGTTTGATTATTTGCATGTCTACTGAGGACTGTAAATACAAGATAGCCACAACAACTTTCTCAACCTGATGTCCAGTAAATTCATTGAAAGTACAACTCCTCAAACATTTAGCAGCAGGATATTAACCACTGTTGAGTGGGGATTCTGGGAGTTGGAGTTCTAACCCAACCGAAAAGAATGAAGTATTCATTGTCTCTCCTGAAGCATTCATTGAGCATTTTCATTTCACATTTTACTTCTGCTTTGTGAAGTGAGGATCACTCATCAATTCATGCCAGACATGGGCATCCTTTGTCCAACTAGAGTACTGTACATATACATAAGCCACATAAATATTGACTTAAAAGGATTAACCCTTAAAATAATATTAAATCTACTAAATCTACTACTCTTGTTTGATATTGTTATACATGGGCACAAAAATTCCTCACTTCCCCCCCAAAAAAAAAATTGAACTGATTTTTTTGCATTTAATGAGCAAGTTGGTAGTATAATTAATAGAGCTCTGGGTGCACAGTATGATAGGCAAATTTGTAAACTGGTCTTTTATTGCTCCTTTATCCTTTCTTGTTCTCATTCATTCTCTTATTCTCACCTTCCTTTTTTAAAAACTGAATTGCTAACAGTACGCAATGCAACCCGCTTCAAGCCAGAACCCAATCGTCATGCCATCCATGCAGTAGCAGCATTGGGAAATATACATATGTAGGTGGATATGTCTACTTGTTTTAGAAGTTGAATGGATACAATGTTTTTGTGATCGGGAAAAATCGAAAAGTACAACTGTACTGTACTGCTATATTACAGCAGTCTATGTCGGTGTTTCTCAACCTTAGCAAATTTAAGATGTGTGGACTTCAGTTTGCTGGCTGAGAAATTCTGGGAGCTGAAGTCCTGATTTCTTAAAGTTGGTGAGATTAAGAAATACTGATCTATGCATTGCTGGTTTGTGAGTTGAAGGCCAATGTTTGTCCTCATTCATTCCAAGATCCAATACCTTACTCTCTAACTTCACAGGTCACAAAAAGGTGCACGTTTAATCCAGGATAGAAAGTAAAAAATTCAGGAAGGACAGATTTAACTTCCTAAAAGTAAGCTGCAATCCTACAGTCACTTAATACTTCTTCAACAAGTACATTTAAACTTTTAAAAAATCTGCAATAAAGCTGAGACTTAAAATATAAATAAACGGATCTGACTAAGGATCAGTTAATAGAATTATTTGCTTTCCCCGATTGTCCTTTCCAGCAAATTGGCAACGAAAATAACCAAGTTTTGGACACTTTGCTACAAACATTAAATCACTCAGCCATGAAACCCAGAATGGGCTGTATGGATCCCAACTGTGCACTTTATCTCTGTCAGCGACATTGTTTTCCAATAAGAAAGCTCCCAGTGAAGGTTATTCTAATGTTATTCTTAAAATTCAGGAAAGGAAAGGAAACCGTTAGTAATATTTGGTAAGAACCAATAGCCTAATTTATATTGGACTTGAAATTGGTATTAATAATTGTTATTGTTCAACCATTCAGAACTTATAAAAATACAAGTGCAAGGTTTTTTCCCCCCAGATTTAAAACAATAAATAAACTCGAACTTTTTCTTTAAACCTGAGTTCACACTTCTAAATCGCAGAATTCAGGGTCGTGTGTTTGTGTGTACTAATCATAATCAGAAAATGTTAAATAGCATGGGAAAATATGAATAAATTGGCTTTCAAAGAACTGAGATGAAACACAATATAATTTCCAGAACAGTTAAGATAAAACAGTTTCGACAGATGAGCATAGCTGGCATTCTTCAATTTCTGTTATTTACTTATTTTTAAAGTATGACAGAAATTCTCCTTTTTCTACATTAGCCTATTTAATAAAGTGGTTCCATTTTTGAGGTCCAATTTCTTTCCAAAAATATAATAGATGGGGAAATATAATTGACAGAAGATGGGAAAAATGTCACCCCATATCAGTCTTTTTTTACCTGTGAAACTCAAAATCTGGAATATTATGGGAAGAAGCAGTTCAGAGTCTATTTCTTCTTGTTGTTGTGATTCTTTAGAATCACAGTACTTTAAAAGCATCAACAACATTTTTAAAGTATTTCTCTTGGTTGTTAGAATCACTAACAAATGTACTTTTAATTAGATATGCTTAATTTGATTCTTTAGAAAAGTAA
>JAOYMU010000192.1:82801232-82812889 GCA_025802295.1 Psammodynastes pulverulentus | reverse complement strand
AACCAATTATAACACCCCAAAACTTAAGTAAACAAATAGTATTGAGATGAGGCAATCATACACTCTTGTTTTAATATCATTGGCAATCTTCACAAGACAAGTACTAATGATGATGTTCGACCATTGTGTTCAAAGAGCACCTTGACATCTAAAGGGCTGTGGGCTGTCCACGGTGTGTCCGCAGGTGGTTGGTAAGGCTTATATGGGCATGGAATGTTTTGCCACATGTTGGACAGACATGTGTAGGCACCATTGTTGCACCATTTGCAGCTCTGGCTTTGCAAAGTGCTCACTTCTCTTGTGCTGTGGTTGTTATTCTGTCTTCAAATGTCTGGCAGCCTTGGTGGATCAACATGCGCCATGTCGATTGATCAGGGTTTCCCGGGAGGTAGTGTCGATGTCCAGGGACTTGAAGGAAGCTTTAATGTGTCTTTGTATCACTTCCTTTGTCATCTGTGTGATCGCTTTCCTTGAGACAGATCACCATAGAGGAACTGTTTAGGGATGGGATGGTCTGGCATCCTTGCAACCTGGCCTGCCTAGCATGTCTGGGCTTTCATCAGCAGAGTGTGAACTGATGGCAGGCCTGCTCTGGAGAGGACTTTTGTGTCTGGCACCTTGTCCTGCCACCGGATCCTCAGATGTCTGCAGAGGTAGGTCATGTGGAAGTGATTCAATTGCCTAGTGTGCCTCCGGGATACAGTCCAAGTCTCACTGGCATACATCAGGGTAGTTAGCACTACTGCTTGGTAGACTTTGAACTTTGTAGCAAGGCTTATTCCATGGCAGTCCCACATGTTGGTCAGTAGTCTGCCATATGCAGATCTTGCGATTCTGCAGTTGAACTCAATGTCAATGTCAATTCTGCACAGGAGAGGATGCTCCCAAGGTATGTAAATTGGTCCACTGCTTGCAGCTTTTGTCCCTTCGCTGTGATGGTGGGCTTTTGGTGTTGGGCTTTTGGAGCTGGCTGGTGCAACACTACCATCTTCTTGTGTTAATGAGACGGCTGAAGTTGTCACATGCTGCTGCAAATTTCTCCACATTGGCTTGCATTTCCTGCTCTGATCCAGCATTCAGGGCATAGTCATCAGCAAAAAGGATGTCTCGTAGCACAGTTTCCTTTATCTTGGTGACAGCTTGGAGTCTTTACAGGTTGAACTTTTCCCATTAGTCCTATATCTCAGGCTAACTCCCAAGGAACTGTTCTGGAAGGTATCTGATGCCATGGTTGCAAACATAATGCTGAACAGGGTCAATGCTAATATGTACTCTTGCTTGAATACCATTTGTAATGGTAAAGGCCTCTGAAGCTTCTCCATCATCCAGAACATGAGCCATGATGCAATCATGGAACTGACATACCATCAGGATGAATCTGTCAGGGCACCCAAATGTCAACATGAAGCGCCACAGACCTTCATGATTGACAGTGTCAAAAACCTTGATGAGATCCACGAAAGTGGTGTACAATTCACGATTCTGCTCTTGACACGTCTCTTGAAGCTGTCAGGCTGTGAAGATCATGTCCACAGTGCCACGCTCTTTGTAGAAACTGTACTGTATCTCAGACCCTGTTCCAGGTGGTCAGTCAGGTGATTCAGCAACACTTGTCTGCGATGGAAAGCAATGATATTCCTCTATGATTATCGCAGATTTGTTGATTCCCTTTCTTCTTGTAGAGGTCTATGATGGATGCATCTTTCAGTTCCTGAGGAATGGATCCTTGATTCCAGAAGGATTGAAACAGCTGAGTGAGTTTGTTGACAAACACTGCACCACAATCCTTATAGACTTCTGCTGGAATTGCGTCAGATCCTGGGAACTTGCCACTGGACATTTGGCTGATGTAGGGTTTCAGTCTTTGAAGGTGGGCCATCCAGGCTGTGGTTGATATCTGCCTGGGGCATTCTGTTGATCCCCTCATTGTTGATGGAAGATGAGTGGTTCAGTACGGATTAGAAGTCCTCAGCTCAACACTGTAGAATCAGAGTCTTCTCAGTAACGAGAGTTGCACCAACTGAGTCCAGTAAAGGAAAGCTCCATGAGGGCTGAGGTCCATACAAGGATCTGAGGGCTTCGTAGAAGAAATAAGATGCTTAGATGAAATAAGAAAGAAAACCAATTCTAACACCCAAAACCTTAACTAAACTAATAGTATTGAGATGAGGCAATCATACACTCTTGATTTAATATCATTGGCAACATTCACAAGACTAGTACTAACAGTAGTGGTGGAATGAGCACCAGAAGCATCTCTTAGTATTTATTTACTTAACCAGAAGGTTAAAAGGGTGGGATCTTTCAGATCTCAAATGGGAAGCTGTTCCAAAGGGTGACCACCAAAAAGACACATTTCAGAGGTCTCATCAGGTAGCAGCACCTCCCTTTCTAACCTAGCAGGCTGGTGCCTCACAGTCAGGAGGCTGAGAGTTCGATCCTAGGTAGAGGCTAATATTTGGAATAGACACTCCTACTCGAGCAAAGGGTTGGACTATAGATGACCTCCAAGGTCCCTTCCAACTCTGTTATTCTATGAAAATGGGCAGATACTCTTGTGGAGAGGCAATCTTGCAAGTGCCTCTAGGTCTTTAAAGGTAACAATCAGCACCTTGAAATGCACCAAGAAAGCAACTGGGAGCCGGTCTAATTCATGCAGCAGTGGTGTTATTTGGGTGAACCACAAAGTACAGAAAACTGTGGGCTGCTGTATATTGAACTAGATGCAGCTTCTGGATGGTGTAGTAGAGCACACAGCAGTAGTCCAAGTAGGAGGTGACTAAAGCCAGGAGTGAATGTGAACAAAACCATGTGGTCCAGAAAAGGGTATAATTGGCGTACAGAATGGATTTATGTAAAGGCACTCCTGGCCATGGCTGCCACCTGATTTTTCATCAAAAGCTGCAAGTCCAAGAGGACCCCTGCAAATAGCACAAGAGATCTGTCCGGGGAACTGTTACTCTCCCCAGAAGCAGAGATTCAATGCTCCTGATCATGGGAGTGGATGGGGGTGGAGAAGGGTTATAAAACCCTACAAATACTGTGTCCTGCTACAGTTGAATTGCAGCTCGGTTTCTCCTCATCCAGGCCCTTATTTGTGAAAGTGTAATATTCTCCTAAGTAAGAGTTACTCGCACTAATATCTTGAATATCTGTGGAAATTGAAGAATTAGGCTGAAAGTTGTTTAAGTTCAATCTCTAAATTGCTAATAATATTGCATCTGTATATGTTTAAACAACCTGGAGCTAAGAGAAATGGTAATCATCTTTATAAATAGGTTCAACAATAGCAGAGTAATGTACCTGTTTTTAAATAATATAAATTACACCTTTTTCTTAATATTGTGATCTGGGAACAGCTTTTCTTCTTGTAGAAAATGCTGTAGACAAAACTGCAGATCTATGACTGTTTGGGTATATTCAGTTTTCTGACATGTTAGATTTATTTTATTGAGTTACCAAGGAAAATATGTGCTTTAGAGAATTGATATAGCTTTATATATGTTTCACATCTTTTCAGTCTTTGCAATTTTATAAATATTATCCCAAACATGACAAACTTCTATTTCTTACTTCTTGAACACAAATATGGTTTATATGACATAGTTCAGATCCTATTTTTATTAGTGAATTTACTGAAAAAGCTATTATTATTTTAGAGTGTAATGAATTCCTTGGTTCCTGATTTTTTTAAATTAAAATAATAATACAATCTTTCAGATAACTCAGTTTTCAAAGGCAAGTTGTACCTGTTATACATTAAAATTGTCAGCTGCCAAAGCACTATAGTGTATTTTAATGTGTTTCTTCAAAACACTTAAAGGCACTTTTGATAATATATGAACCACTAAATATAAAGAGAGAGAACGTAATCTTCAGCACACACTGATTAATGCAAAATTGACTCAAATAAATGCAGTTTATGGCCCTATTCCAATGAGCTCTTTCAGTGCTACAGACTCCTATACAATAGTTTTCCATTTTCCAAATTCCATCAATTTTTACTTACAACATTTTTTGAAAACAGGTACAGCAACTTCCAATCAGCCATCCAGCCATAATTTAAGGTTCCATTTCCATTACGATATAAACATTTGAATTATGGGCAGAGGACAATACTATTCAGGGTTGATCATTTTCCTGTCATCGTTACTCTCAATGACTGTGGCTGGACATTGAGAGGAACTGTGTTGGCTGTATTGCATATTCATTGCAAATAAATTATCAGATTAATTTGGCTCACATATTTTTTACAAACCAATATTAAACTCCACTTAATATATTTTATTTAAACAAAGCCCACTAATAGATTATGCAGAAGCATTATTTCATCCACAGATATTTCTGAAGATAAATTATTTGTTAAGACATGAATGGCCCTTGATTCAAGACAACTGAAGACTTATGGTAAATACATTTAGACCAGATTTTAAATTAATGATACAATGGACAGATTTTGAATTACTTCTATGTCCTAATACTGGATCGTGACACTATATTAAGGGAGCATGCTTTGTGTCTCATGATGGATTTCCCCAAAAGAAATAACTTTGTATTTCATATTAATGTTCTCATCTCAAAATATTTTCTTTGAAATTACATCCCTTTGACTCTAATGAGGCTGACTGTTGAGTAAATATGGAATTTATTTTAAATTCCAGTTTATGAATCAGTTATGATTTCCATTGCTAATGAAAGCGTGTTTTTTCCGATTAACTCATACATAATAAGGGAAAACCTGCTTCGTTCTGGATCATTTATGAAAAGAAGAAATTCATAACAGCACTCCATAGCCTCTGACAAAAGTTATTGTTTCCTCTCTTATCCCATTTAGTGACGAGGGTGAGAGAGCAACAACAAAAACAAAATAAGTAACTGAAAGAGTGTGCTTATATCTAAGCAGGGCCACCTGAAAAAAATAGGTTGGTCCTATTCCCTCCTGGTATGCCAATCCCACTAGATTATCTGTGAGGGTACTTGTATGATCAGAGACTGGATAATCCAAAAGGTGGCAAGAAGCAATTGAAGTAAGTAAAATAAATAAAGAACTGCCAGAAAAAGGATTTGCCACATTTGTGCAAAGTAGGGAAACAAAATGAACATGCCCCAAACTCTCCCAATCATGCCTCTTTGGTTGCAGCAATCTACAGCAGGGGTCTCCAACCTTGGCAACTTTAAGACTTGTGGACTTCAATTCAGTTGAAGTTCATAGGTTTTAAAGTTGCCATGGTTGGAAACCCCTGATCTACAGTACATGTGTTACGAATACTTAGACTCCTTGAATAAAGTTTCTCACCACTAATATTCCTCAAGCTCTCAAAACTGGTGTGACAAGTTTCTAGGTTGCATGATGGCTATTTTATTTTTAAATTTTTACAATGCATTGTTGATCATAAATTGAAACTCTTGCTATTAGTGACGAGTAGGGTGAAGATAAAAAGAAAAGACAGACAAAAGTAAGTATTGTTTACATAATGATGATGGTATATTAAGCACATAATCTTCATACGTGCCTTATATGAACACGAAAATGGAATAGGTTGAGAGAGACAGAGCAGATCTTCACAAATGGGATTGCAGAGAGATAAAGACATACTACCAGTGGTGGGATGCTGCCAGTTTAGACCAGTTCAGGCAAACTGGTAGTTCCGATGATCAGCTGGCCCTGCCCCCTCACCCCCACCCTATCCTGTAGTGTCCTTTATTTCCTGCTTTGTAGCTCTTCTCAATCGCATGGTGCAGCTGATCCCCACCACTGTTCTACTTACCATTGCTGACGTGGGGTAAGCAGCTGAGCTTCTAAATGCTCCATTTTCAACACTGCATGCAAGTGCCTTAGGCACGCGCATAAAGCACGCGCTTCCCAAACTGGTCGTTAAACCGGCAGCATCCCACCATTACATACTACTGTAACCTTTAGTTGTTCTGGCTCAGGACAATTTGTTCTGCTGGCAGTTACCAGTGGTCACTTCTGATCTCTTCATCTATAGGTGTACACACTGATTGCAACTTTTGTAAAAGTTCCATTGCAATAGCTATTCACCTGCTGTTCTTAATGGACTGTTTGCTTCCTCTGCAGTGATAGGACCGAGAAAGTTCCTTTAACATTTTCCCCTTTGGGCATAACTTCAGAAACATTGTTCAGCTTCTAACTTGCACAATATAATATTTAGATTTTGTGTCCTAGGTTGTGTAGCATGAACAGTAATATGAAGAGATACATAATTCTCCAGGAACAGTGGAACTATTAAGCAAAGATTCTTCAAGGGTTTGCATTTATTATAGTTTTTAAGATTTCTTTTCCTGCTTGGCTTCTCTTAATATGATGTCTTCTTCTTAACATCTCAATTTTCGGTTTTTTGAAACAACAAAGAATTTGACCAAATATTAAAGTATTATTTTTTCTGTTTCTTTTCCTTCCTGCCAAACCTTAAATTCTTTGGCCTTGCTCAAACTTCCTACTGCTTTGTGTGAGAATTCAGGAGTATCAAGCTATGGGAACAATTGTTAGGTCAAATATGTTAACACAGCCAAGACTTTACATACTTTTTCCAACATATACATCAAGTAAAAACATTCCTTCTTCATGATCTCCTGGAGAATTTTTGATTTTCCAAGTTTTAGCATTGAGAATGTCTGCGTGGGGTCATGGCATACAATTCTCAAAACCACCAAGCTCTGAATGGTTGACATTTGCAGGAATCAAAATACCCATAGCAGCAGCAGCCGCACAAATTTAGAACAGCATCTAAAATAAATGCTATTTAAAAACTGGAATAAAATATATCAGCTTAATTGGCATTAATAAAACTCCTGTGATGCCACAGGTTTCTTAATTTCATTAGTACATTCAACAAGGGCCCTCATTCACCAGATTATTGTGAACTTTCCATAGGTATCTAGTTAACCAGTTAAATCATTACTGTAGAGAATGGGATATTGGAGTATTTTAATCTTTGGCCTAATTCAGCAGGGCTCTTCCTATGAACATACTGGACTCAATACAAACCCCATGGAAATGGTCTTTTTCTTTGCTCAGTGGGACCCATTTTAAATTTAATTTAACAAAATATCATAAAGTGTACGCAAAGTGCTTTCATTTAATCTAGTACTATGTGAATCCATGTGAGGATTTCCGTTAAAAAAAAAAACATTTTCCTAGCAGAATGAACCTAAAACTGCTTCACTGGAAAATACATGGTCTTCCAAATGTCAAACACTTCTGACAATCAATTGTGTCACTTGGAATTCAACAGTACTTGAAGAGGTATTGTTCATCTAAATTGGACAAAGAAAAAAAGATTCTATTCATTGAATTATAGAAACCCAATCCAGGATGATCACGGTGAGACAATACATTGGCTTTCTTGTAAGCAGAACTAAATCGTGGCTCACGTAGAAATCAGTGTGGCTTCTGTCCTGCAGATATTAATGTTAAATATATAAATGCCTGCAGGAAAGCTGACATGAGAGCTACTAGCAACAAGAGGTTATCTGGAGCAGGGCATGATATGTGTTCTAGTTGAATAACGCCTTTGCTTCTTTTAGATCAGTGATAGGGAAAGCAATGACCTTGAATGGGTGTGCTAACTGACACCATGAATTTATCTCAATAGTTAACTACTAGGAGACAGCTCTTATACATTAAGCATAGATCAATGACTGGATAAGGTGGATGCTTTGCAAATCTTTTTTTTTACTATATTCAATGCTTTGTAGTTTGGTATTTTGGGGTACTTGTTGAGCCCCCAGACCTGGTTCAAGAGGCCAGAAAACATGACATTGAAGAACATATCTAATGCTGTGATTGGATTAGAAGAGAAGGATTAGAAGAGAAGGCAAGTATCTAAACTCTATAGAATAAAGTCTGCAATGCAGTATGAATAAGCATGAGGACATTATATAGGCTATTATTAACAAATAACAAAACACCAGGATGCTACTGTGGCATCTGAAATTCAAAAGTAAGGCTGTGGTACATTTCTCTATCGATAGTTGTAGATTGCAGCAGTGGTGGTTGAGTGAGAAAGAGAAGGGAAGAGAAGAATTGGGGGCAATATGTCACAGCTGAATATTGGGCAAAGCACTACCTGCATCAACTGAGGAATATGGAAGGGAAGAGTTGGGGAGATGGGGTCAATCAGAGTGGGCCCTATTTGCCCTAGAAGTCTTTTGAGATTCTTCTGTTTTTGTTTCATTGAAACTTGGAATAAGGGGAAACGTTAAAGGTTTCGTTTCCACATATCATTCAAAATAAATCGATAAAACTTTTAGACCATGATGTTCCATGTTCCATTTTATATCCATTGAACTCATATTTTATTCTGTACCATTTAGGCCAGAAAACTAATAATGTTCTTTTAATATAACGTTTAAGTCTTATGATAGCAGAAAAAACTGTACACCATGTGGTGTTAATATGTGACTCCCTCTGTTTATCACACTTTTAGAAATATTGGTTTGATACCTAAAATCAAGAATTGTCCAATTCAAGAAATCTTTATTCTCAGGGAGCTTTGGGAAAGAATGCACTTGCTGAAGTAAGGGGGATGGGGGATGGCCTCATAACCATTTATTAACGCTCTGCAAGACCACAGCAGAAATTTCCTTCTATTTTATCTGAAAGAAATCCGGTCAATTTTGAGTGTGTATCTAAAGTAACATGTTAACTTGCTTTGAATAATGTTTTGGAAACAGGGTTTGTTTCTGGTCTGTGATAAAATTAAAATCTGCAAAGGGGAAAAGGGTGAGCTACTTATGGTGCGTATTTGCTCTTGTTCACCTTTTCTAGTACCCAATGCCAGCACTATTTCATTTGCTTATATATTATACAAACATGATAAATAAAATATCCATGAAGCTGGTAAAGCCCAGATCACAGGAACTATTATACTATTGTGCGGTCATAAAAAAAGAATGGTATGATAAAATAGTACTTTTTAAACTCCAGAAAAGAAGTGACTGTTCAAGAATATCTCTAATGCTTATAACTGCAGAATACATGGTATTTTTGGCAAACATTTCAACATAGCAATAACAGCAGAGGGACTATCTCTCTCTCCCACACACACACATACACACATAAACAGAGAGAGAGGGAGGGAGAGAGAAAGAGGGGAGGGAGAGAGAGGGAGGGAGAAAGAGAGAGACTATTAATTTTCACTTTGCCTGACTTTGTGCAAGTTTGCTTTCTATAATTATAACACTAGAGGTCATTGCAATGGAATTACTAGTCTTCAAATTATACAAGACAATTCTTCTCAAGGGAGTTGGACAAATTTGTAAAACAAATACAGTTGAAATTTCAGACATTAATCTCTTTTGTACGTGGTCTGGGAAAAAGAGAGCCCTGAAATGAAATTTTACCCTAAGGCGCACAAAATGACATATCAATTTTTTTTAAGAACAAGGTTTTACATTAGATAGTACAGCATTAAGCTTTTAAAAACATTGCTTTTCACGGCCGTTACTGCTGAACAGAGCTGTAAGGTTGGAAAAACTTCAGCAACTCTGCAACAAGCTGTATGTGTAATCTTGCATCAGAATCGATGTTCCTGAATTTAGATCATGACTTGAGCTGGAGGAGCCCTTGACCTGAGCTAGAGAACCAAATTCCAAGGACTTCAAAATAGATGGGACTTCACTAAGCCTGATGTATTAAGCTACCACTTCCCCACACCCCTGATGTCTTAGACTACCACTTCCTATCATGATGGCAATTGCAGTCCTAACAGAGCTAGAGAATACCTAATTGGAAAGATCTAAAGCAAGGGTGTCAAACTCAATTTCATTGAGGGCTGTATCAGGGTTGTGTTTGACCTTGGAGGCCAGGGTGGGCATGGTCTAAGTGGGCATGGCCAGCTCAACGTCACTTATGTCGGGACACCGGTGGTGGCTTGAGCACTCTGTCAGAAAAAATGGGCTTCCAAGCTCTGTTTTTGGCTGTGACAGTCTCATGCAACCCTCTACCAGTAAAAACGGAGCTTGGGAGGACCATGCGTGGCCCTCCCGAGCTCCATTTTCATTGGCAGAGGCACTGCAGGCCAGTCCTTTGCTGTTTCCAGGGTGGGCCAGATCTAATCATTCCTCAGGCCAGATCCGACCCCCTAGATCTACCCCTGATCTAGAGCTTTCTTTTATATGCAAAATACTAGTCCATTTAGTTACCACTTACAGGTTTTAACATCATGATTGGAGTCCCAAGGGTGTTAATTAAAATAAACAAATGTGAAGCTGTACCAAAGTGATGTCCTTAAGCCTGAATTAAGTTGCCTAAAGGAATTATTACTTCCTGACATTGTATTTGTAATCCTTGAGACAGATTGGTGCGTGCATACACACATTTATTTATGCTCAGGGAAATGCAAAGTGTTTATTTTGATTCTCATTGCCTACATATAAGATCTTTCTCCCCATCACCATATAATAAATAATGTGTCTGAAAATATACATATCTCAGTTAACTTACATAACAGGCTCTTACGGCAAGTTTCCAGAATTCCCTATTAGAGAATGTATACATAACTGACATGTAACCTAATCCCCTTTACATCTATTATAACTTCTGCATTTATCACATCTACTACCAACGCTTAAGAAAACTCACCAGCTACATCTCTGAGCAACTACAATTCCACTCCAAGGTTAAATAGCCAGGGAAGAGT
The DNA here is from genome assembly GCA_025802295.1 of Psammodynastes pulverulentus. Lineage (NCBI taxonomy): Eukaryota > Metazoa > Chordata > Lepidosauria > Squamata > Psammodynastidae > Psammodynastes > Psammodynastes pulverulentus. Next base: position 82,802,225 of record JAOYMU010000192.1, on the reverse strand, counting down.
TTACTCAATGGTTTTGTTCCTTATATCTTCCCCGAGAAACAGCAGTCTAGCTGCGGGAAAGGAAATATTTTTGGGCCCACAACCATTTATTAAATATTTCAGGTTTAGAAAGAAAATCCAATGCCTCCAGATTTCTGATTGCAGATTGCAATTTTGGCTATGCTCAAACTTTTCCCCAATATTTATTTTCCTGATACAGTTTGGATGGGCCTGCCTACTGTTCCTTTCTTTAGGCAAGATACATGATATCATTAAACTCAAAATACTATTTTAATCCAGTTTGTGGGTTATAATCTGGTTATATATTTCAGAAATTATAGGCCTCTTCAGTTTGACTACCAAGATTTTTTTTTCCTTTTTTGTTTGGTTTCAATTATTCACAAAGAGAAAAAATATTTTAATTCTTTTGGCCTTGCTGATTAAAACATGGAAATTAAGGTGGAAAGCATTATGGTAGCAATCATACCAGTTGAAAAGAATAACTGTGTCACCCCATATTGTCCTGGCTGGATGGGTGAGACTCAACATGTTATATGTTGGCTGACTCTACAGGCAATTGTTCTTGTCATTGCCTTATATCCTTTCTTTAGCTGAAAAAAAAAACACTACATGCTTAACTTTCCACTTAGTTAACACAAAATTCCCATTATCACATAAAATCAATTTATATGCCGTTTTCTTCCCCCACTTCTTCTGCAATGGGACAGAGAATTCAGTCCTGTTAATCCGAAGTCTTTCTATCCCATTGAAATGATGATGTACTTACAACTTTAGATGTATATGAGGTAGTTTGTCATTATTTCCCTGTCATGTATCCATATCTCGTGGCATTATCTTTATTGTAATTGTACCATGTGACTATGGTAAGCTTGAACATCTAATAAACATTTCAAAGATAATTAACAGTACTGCTGGACAGAGATGGTATTCAGCAGGTTCTGACCAGTTCTGGAGAACCGGTAGCGGAAATTTTGAGTAGTTCGGAGAACCTGT
>JAOYMU010000192.1:82642097-82652263 GCA_025802295.1 Psammodynastes pulverulentus | reverse complement strand
TCTAATTGAACGCCACCTCTATTTGAGCGCCACCTCGGCGGAAGGGTTGAAAAATAGAGCACCATGGCGTTCAAATAGAGGTTTTACGGGTATGTTTGCATTCTCTAATGTAGTTTCTCTGAAAATGTTTCTCAACAAATTTCTGGTAAACAGTTCATTTCTGTTTCCTGTATAAGATCTGAAACATTTTAGAATATTTAATGCATGGTAGAATAAATTAGTATAGACTAACTATAACTTTTAATAACAGTTTTAGTATGAATGTGGGCTTCACAAACATTTGAGCTCTTGAGAAGAGAAAGAATAGAAGAGAATTTGGAAATAACAAATGCTTAGTACATATGAGAGTGAGGCCCTCTAGTGACCATTTACTTAAGAGCACACATTTCGCTGCAATTAGTTCTTTTATTGTATTTAAATATTTTTTAACGTAGCTGAAATCTTACAGAATATCTCTATGTCCAAAGAAACAGAGATGATGTTAGAATTTAAGACATGTTACTGTTCTCATTTTCTTCAGTTCTGCAATGAAGCACATCAATATCTATTTCTTAAGATTAATTTTAAAAAATATTTAGAAGAAAAGAAATTTAGTCTTCTGGTGGGACAATATCTTTGATTTGTTCTTAATCATGATTTTAAAGGCTAGGAGATGAGCTCTGCTAAGGGATTACACTTAGCTCACCCCCCAGAATTCATTCTAAAATGAAGCTTGGTTCAGTCCCAAGTTGTTTTTTAATTCCCTGATATTGTAATAAATCAATTTGGAGGTCCAAGTTTAAGTCCTGATTCATACACTTGAATTTCTGAGTTTCTCATAACTGTTCATTCAAGCAATTTCCTTAGAAATTGAATAAACATTGCAGAAATAATAGTTCTTTGTAAAATAGACAAAAATGCCAAACTTTGAATAAAATTTGAGATTTCTTATTCTTAATAGGAATAAGAATCTTATTTATTTAATTGTTGATATCTCTTGGAAGTTGCATACATTTTGTAGGCAGTACTGACCCCACCAAGAGATCCAAAATGTTAAGTTTTAGATGGATACATTTGGAATATGGGTATAACATTTTTAGAATGTAAAGTGTTCCCAAAAAAGATTTAAACTATACAATTTTTTTGTTCACAGTTGCTTTAAAATGGTACTTGGCAAAGAAAGCCATAGCTACTTAGGACTAAGTTTAATAATTTGTTTTTGTTTTGCTTGAAATAAAAATATGAAAATATGAGAAAGACGGAAATGTCCTTCCCAGCAATTTGTATAAATATAACGTATATCATAGATATACTACTATATAAGATACTTGATCTTTTTCAGAATAGGGTTAGGGAATTAAGTTAACTAAAAAAAGTTTCAGGCTCTTTTATTTTAGTGACAATTGGCATCAAATTCACAAGAAGTATAATGATGGAACAGATGATGGGTGTAGAACATGTAGTGACAAAATAACTTAAATATCTATCTTTACCTTGCAAGCCCAATATAATCTTCTGAAGTTCAGCTGCTGTGCAAGGTTTTAGTGAAACAGCAATGTCATTTTTTTGGTTTCCAGGATCTTAGGCAATTTTGTTGGTAACAGTTTTACCTGATGTAATTAACTATTATAATATGCTCTGTACACTATTATAAAAACAGCACCAGCAGCCCAGCATGCTTTCCTATTGATAAACTAGTAGGAATGTTCACTACCTTTGTTGTTTGCCAATCTTAATTCTATAGTATACTGTGAGCGTTTAGCTTTTAGTAATGTTACAGGTAACATTACACAACAAATGAAATTAAAGAGATATTAGTTACCTAGAGGCTTTTTAGAAATCCTAGAATTACGGAGAGGTATTGCTACACACTACTCCTAATTTTGGTAACACGTGCTGCTCTCTCAGCTGTCCACGGGAAAGGAGAATCCATTTTTTAAAGACTACCCTCTTGAATACTCTCAAAATCTGTCCACTGTATTAAAATAATAGGCTAATTGTAATAATGGGACATAGTAATACATACATAATATATTGTTTCTAAACACTGATTAAACCAGATAAGAAAATGCCTGCATTGTGCTTATTTTGATGTTTTGCTAAGACTGTTCTATCTCATCACATCATCTATTTAGATACATAATGGAGTGGCCTGTATTATGTATCTTCACTGTTATATACAGTATTTTTATTTGCAATAATGTATTTTAATATTATATGAATGGCTTCAATTTCAAAACTTCATGAAAACTTACAAGGTAACCTTTATCAATCATACTTTTTCTGTTTATATATAAGATTGTTTTTATGAACAATTTTAGGTGCTGCTGTTTCTTCAAGCGAAGGAAAAGGAAAACTATTCAACGTCACAAATGACTTTGGAGGAAAGCAGACGGTGTGGAATTACTCACTTACTCATCTGCTATATCATGATAAGTCATCTCTCTAGTTACCACTCATTTTTCCAGCATCATCTTTAAGTGAGAAGGTTCTCATACTTGCTTTGATTTGGTGGTTCAACATATTTTTAATTTGGATCATCTCTCCTGGGAGCTTTAATGCTGTGTCAACATAAGTACCTTTTTGATCACTGAGATACAAAAAAAATGTCTTTTTCCTCAGAAAATTTGACTTAGAAAACATTAGCAGTGATTAGCTGAAGACCAGATATTTTATAAACCTGGTATTTGCTAAGGTTTGGGGGATGCCAGAAGGAAAACGATTAAAAGATGGAACACTGGAAATTAAGCTATTATTGTCCGAGCATTTAAAATAACTTGCTTTAAGATTTCTTTTCTCGATAATAGGGTTTTTAAAAACTTTTTTTCCAGTTGTTGTTCTGGTGGTACTACATTTGCAAACTTGCCACTTAATTTTATTACAAATATGGTATAGTCACTGCCTGGTGGTACTAAGACAGAAGCTAGATGAATCATTTGAAGACAAGCCTAAATGCTGTGCTTTCTAAGGGAGGAAGTGTATCAGTGTTTGTAAAATCTGGGCTTTCAAATCTGCTTTTGTTGTACCTCTAGTTGAGATGCGGTGTAGTTAAAGTGGCAATAGTGCTTGTACTGAAATGCGAATATTTGTATAATGCAAGTTGTGCTTCCAGTTATGTATGACATCAATGCTGAAACATCAACTGAAAGTTGCTTAAGGGTTATAAAATCACACTCCTAGGAAGTAACTGCAAACATGTAGAGTGGGAAATCACAAAACGTTAATCAAAAAATATTGTTGAATGACAGTTTTTAAAATGAAGGTCTGGATATGCCAAGTAACAAACTGAGGTATGTATATTATTGATTTAAGAAAGGAAAATGGAAGTGGGTTAAACATAATGCTTCCTTCAATGAATGTTGCCCTGTGGTTTATGATTGCCACTGGGGGTTTCTAGAACATTCTTACATTTCAACAAAATACTGCATCACTAAAATACAGCTGATTGGATTAATTAGGTACTTTCCCGATAATTCCTTAAAGTGCCTGCATTATGAAATAACAGTTTTTTAGAAAAGGCAGTTCTTTCTCTTCCTCCTTCTCCCTTCAGTTTGCTTTGTTTAAAGCCATAATGACAGAAGCGTATGTTTATCATGTTAAGCTGCCAGTATCATAAGGATTTGAGTAAAGGAAATAAAATGGCTAGACAGATTTGTTGACCAAAACTCAAATTATGTGTCTTCTTATAAAAAGGGTTTCCTAGAGCTAACTTTTGTCTATCAGTGCATGCCTTTGGGCATAATTATTTATTTTTAATATCTTATGGTAACATTCAAAATGTGTATTAATTGATAAATGCACACCAGTTGAATTCATTATTGCATTTACAGGGATTGTTTTATAATTTATTTTTCTTAACTGCCAAACCGCAGTGTGTTATCTTGAATTAGGCACACATATAAACACATTGTGCAAATCTGGCTATTGTTAATCACTGATGCTATTAATAATTGTAATACATTCTTAATTTACCAACTTGATCTGACCAATAAAAGCATAAATTAAATGATTTGGTAAAAAAGTTCCACTTGACCATTTCAGCTGACTATACTTTAAGCACTAAAAGAGGCTGATTTTTTTTAAAGAAGAAGGTAGGTGGCTAACACCTTCTTTGCAGTATTTGACCAAATTTCTTTTCTCTTATTATATTTGTAAATACTTGCAATATATTTCTTATCATACACCTAGCCGTTTCAAGGTTTTCTTTGCCCTGTACAGTGTTTATATGATCTGAATTCTTTACACATAACACTGTGTATATTAATCCAGTTATGATGAAGATTAAATCAATGTAAAGCTTGTTCGTTTACTGCAAAGACTGGAATCTAGACATTGCTGTTTAGCAATATTTTAAATACACCATTTTAATGCTAAGGAGAATGTTCTCACACATGACTTGGTCAGTAGAAAGTTACACAGTTGTGTTCAGGTTAAATCAACAATGTCTGCATTTATATGCTTTTTCCCGGTCTAAACTAATAAAATCAACATTGCCTGAATGTATGAATAATAAAACACATCCCTGTTTCAAAATATGTAATGGATGAAGAAGAAAAAAATAAAGGTAGTTTTTTTAAACCCTTGCTTTCATTATTTTTTTTTTGTTAGCACTGAATTAATGAATTTTAAGTGATAAGAAAGTTGATGCTTGCAGACATCTTTATGCATTGGTGTTTTCCTTTAATGACTATGCCAGATATCATAGACATTTAACTTTATTACATGCTTTCTAATCTTGAGTGCCTATGCCTGGAATAATTGGGAAGTAGAATGGTATGGTGTGATCCTAGTATTAAAAATCCATCTTAAACAAGTTTGAAATTCTGAAAATGAGAAAATTGTAGGAATGTCTGCCAAAGGGAAGTAGATCTCCAGGAATCAAAGACTCCTCATCTTCAAGAATTGTTGGCCCTCTTTTTTTTCATGCACTGAGACAGAAAGGGCTTTTGGTTAAAAAAAAAGAATCCAACAAAAGGAGAGAGATGGGTGGTGGTAAGGTGGAAAGATAAAATATCATCACCATACTTTAGATTAATGGTATGTAAAAAACGTATGAAGCTCAAGATACCTTTTGAAGTGTATGAGCTTGAAACAATATTCATATATTCCAAGAGTTTGTTTCAAGGTCAGAACATAATAGGCTGTTCCAAACTGAGAATGAAACTTAGCCATTATGAGCAACAAATTTCAAATGTTATGGTCACAGAAAACTGAAATGAACCATTCCAACCTTGAAATAGATTGATGCAAGGCTTCCATGCTTGAAACCACACAAAATTGCCAGAAAAATGTACATTTTGATCTTACATTCATGAAGCACATTGGAGTGAATTCCTAGCTCTTGTTTCTTTGCTTAGCTCAGTTCCATGGCTATTCATACTGGCAGGTTGCAAGACTATTTTTTGAAAGAGCTGAATCTAGTGAAACAGTTAGCACTTCTCGGACTAGAGAAGACTTATGTAGCCTAAGGCCACCCAAAAAACTGCCAAGTTAACATTCATTGATGATTAGGGGACTGGAGACTAAAATATATGAAAAACAGTTACAGGAACTGGGCATGGCTAGTCTAGCGAAGAGAAGTGCCAGGGGAGACATGATAAAAGTGTTCCAATATTCGAGAGGCTGCCACAGAGAGGAAGGGGTCAAGCTATTTTCTAAAGCACCTGTAGGTTAGACAAAAGAATAATGAATGGAAACTGAGCAAGGAGAGATTTAAACTGGAAATAAGGAGAAACTTTCCGATAGTCAGAACAATCAACCAATGGAACAGTTTGCCCTCGGAAGTTGTGGGAGCGTCATCACTTGAGACTTTCAAGAAGAGATTGGACTGCCATCTGTCAGAATGTGTAGGGTCTCCTGCTTGGGCAGGGCGGTTGGACTAGATGACCTACAAGGTCCCTTCCGACTCTGATTATCTGTTATCTGTTAAATGTCTATAGAGATTCTCAGTCATCCAGGTGATGGTTATCCCAAAGGTGCTTTTTCGAAAGGCAATTGGACTTTCTTTGTTTTTCCTTGAATACGTTTCACTTCTCATCTAAGAAGCTTCTTCATTTCTGACAATGGTGGAGAATGGAAGGATTTGTACTGAAGAACTGAAGAAATTTCATGTACGACAGGGCTGTCAAACTTGCGGGCTGCAGGCCAACTGTGTCACATGCTGGCCACGCCACAAACCTGGTTTATCAAAGTGGGAAACAGTTGTGGCGCCGTTGTGATGATGTGAGTTTGACACCCCTGAGGTATGAGAAGTAAAACATCTTCAAGGAAAAACAAAGACAGTCCAGTTGCCTTTTTAAAAAGCACCTTTGGGGCATTGCAGAAGGCCTGAAACCATTTGGAGGACTTGCAGCCAACGAGAGAGTTTGCACCAGATACTTCGTGGCTTGTAATGTAAACTTCTTGCCAACTTCCAAATGGCTTCTGTTTCATCATAATTATATCGGTAAAACTATAAAGCAGGCCTGCAAAGTTCATTTTTACCCTGTAATGAATTTTTAGCTAGACCCCCTTCACTTTGCCCCACATTGCAGGTTTGAGATGGTACCCTGGGGTGGCCCATTCCAAGTTAATTGCCTTGAATTGCAAAAGAAAATGCAGCTGCTCAAAGGAGCGGTTGAAGTCCATGTATCCCACCTGCAGTTTATTGACTGGGATTAGATGCTTATTGTGTATGACACTTTAAATACCATTATATTGGAGTTTATACAAGAAAGCCTAAGTTTTGAAAAACTGGAATCTTAGAAGAAAACAGCTGGACCATTTTGTTTATATGATAGACAGGAAAGAATCTCGTATTTGGCTCCAGGATGTTCTACATCAGGCACTGGGTATGTCTCTCTCTCCCCCCTCCTCTCTGTTCCCTCCCCCCCCCCAGCATGTGTGTGTGTGTGTGGCATACCAAGCGAACAAGGTAGAGGAAAGGCTATTTCCCCCATTTTATTCCTCATTTTGCATTTAACAGATCATTTTTCCATGATATGGACATCTCTTCTAAGCTTTACTCTGGAATCCTTCCCTTATGCACCGCTTACTTGCCAAACTGCCCCCAAAACCTCCATGTTACCATACAAATCAGGGAAGGGAGGGTGCTTAGGGGTCTGAAAGTTTGATTCATGGCACCGTGTCCAGTGGCCCAGCTGTTTTGCTGATCCAGGTGTTCTTGACTTGTTCAATCCTGGGCTTTTTTGTTTTTCTTAATCTTGAAAAAAATAAATACCTCCAGGTGATTTTTTTTTTTTTGTTAAAGAAAGCATGTACAATGGTTTCTAATATATATATATATAGCTCATTGGAAAAATGGGTCAGAACTGGTAGGAAAATTGAGGTGAGCAGTCCAGGATCAGTTTAGTTGGTTTACATCTGATCAACAAGTTCAGAAGGTAGAACCAGGACAGACTTAAGTGCTATTTAGGAAGAACCTTGTTGTCATTCAATATCACTTGATATCTGCTATGTTATTAACTGCCATGTTACCCTCTGGCCATCTGGAAGAGTGGGACTGTACCATGTACCATAGCAAAAGCCAAACCAAATGAATCTTTCTCTACCAATAGAGTGGCACAATACTAATAAGGCCATTTTTAGTAAGAGCACACTCAGATTTTCTTGCTCTCAGTTCCTCTAAGTTCAGTTCAAACAACACTTAGATTGATCCAAATCATTGTGGAAATCAGAATGCTATGAGCATGGGACATATTTACCTATCTGTGACTCCATGCAACTGATCATGCTCAGCACTAACTTTCTATGGCTGATAGCGACACATAGAGAAATTGCCAACCAATCAGAGCTTGCTTGCCAGGCAATCATCAAATACCTTGATCCACCCGCTTGGCTCCATGCCTAGATATAGTTTCCTCTTCTGCTTTTATATTGACCATAATGGGAAACCTCTGTTGCCTTTATAATCACAAGGCCAGCATGATATCAGTTCTGCAGTAGAGGTTCTGCAGTTACAATCACCGGTTCAAAATTGTGGATATGCATGTATTGGGGAAAGGGACGCAGTGGCTCAGTGGCTAAGATGCTGAGCTTGTTGATCGAAAGCTCAGCAGTTCAACGGTTCAAATCCCTAGGGCCGTGTACTGGAGTGAGCTCCTGTTACTTGTCCTAGCTTCTGCCCATCTAGCAGTTCGAAAGCACGTAAAAAAACGCAAGTAGAAAAATAGGGACCACTTTTGATGGGAAGGTAACACCATTCCGTGCGCCTTTGGCTTTTAGTCATGCCGGCCACATGACCACGGAGATGACTTCGGACAGCACTGGCTCTTCTGCTTTGAAACGGAGATGAGCACCACCCCCTAGAATCAGGAACGACTAGCATATATGTGCGAGGGCAACCTTTACCTTTACCTTATGTATTGGGGAAACCTTCAATTGCCAGATCAGGCTCACCATTTTGAACCCAGGGACTATTGTAACAGATGGCCCTAATTCTGCATGTGGGTTGCTTAACCTAATTAACCCAACATGATAGAATCCCAAAAGATGGGAATTGGCATGAACTAAGAATCTCCTCTGGTGACATAAGGCATAAATTGCCTTATGAGGCATAAATTGCCTCATCAAGCATGGAGGACCATACTACATCCAATGCTTTCAAACAGCATTTTCTTACTCAAAGCTGCTACATCAAAATGACTTCACATTTAAAATCTGTTTAGTTCACCATGGGGTTAATGAGGGAGCACCTTTGTATGATCTTTAAGAGTTTAAAGATGATCTTTAAGAGTTGAAGGCAAAAAGAAGAGAGTCGAGTAACATTTCACTGACTGGGGGTTGCATTTAATATTTTTGGTTCGATTTTCTTTTTTCCACCTTTGGATTTGAGGGGTGGGGTTAATTTCTATTTTGGAGGCTTAATATATCTGTTTCCTGTGGTTTCCAACAACAAAAATTATAGGAAATCACACAACATTCTCTTGGAATTTGCTTTTGAATTTCAGTGGCATAATATTGCTGGGTTTCCGGAAAAGGGGGCCAAGGGGCTTGGGGACTGCAAGTGTCAGCTCAAGCAGACTACCCATTCTGGATCTAGAGTGCTCCTGTGGCTCCCACAGCTACTTCCTACCCAGAAATATCTTGGTGCATTTCTTATTTTAATGTCCTCTACCTATCCTGTTTTCCCCATGCATTGCTCTTTTTTGTTTATGAGATGAGTGGGTCTGTATGTGTGTTGGGGGTATTGCCTAGTTTTGGGCTGATGCTTCTCTTATATAGGATTATATAGGGTCATTCGAGAAGAACAGCCATCTAGTCCGGAATGGTGATTATATCAAAAGCTTTTGCACACATATGTGGATTGTGATTGAGCAAGAATGCTAATATGTCACTGCTGTTTCTGCTGGGTTTCTGTTTTGTTTTGTTTTTACTCTTGGCTTTACTTTTTTGTTTTTTTTAAATTGTGAACCAGTCCAGGTTTCTGGCTTTTTCCTCAAAAATATCTCACAGCTGGCCCAAAGTTTAAAACTAAGAAACAAATAAAAAAGCCCTTGAGCTGGAAGGAAAGAACATGTCCCTGTGCATGGATCAACTGACCAATCTAATCGCTAGTAAAGAAAATCTACAGAAATGTTTTCGGGAGTCCATGCTGTTAACTTTATTATTTATGATTCCCCCTACCCCCATCAGTGATTTGTAAACTCACTAATATGTTAAAACCACTAAATGGATAACAGGAGCAATGCTAAGCAAGCTTCCCTGAGGAACATCTCCCTTCCTTCACTAATCGTAATCCAAAATGTTCAACTGCAGGGGAATGTGCTGGCATATTTTATGAAGTCCACATCCAATATGTTGCCCTCCAAATATTTTGGACTCTGAATCCTCAGAACTGGCTAGATTTAAAAAATGTAAAGATCATGAGTCAACCTCAAATCTCAGTGACCACACTTCTACAGTACATCATTTCCTTGGCAGCAATACAGAAGAGGTTTCTTACTTTGCTTTCTTCCAGGAAGCTTTTATTCAATTTCTGAATGCTCCTTCCTCCTCCTATTTTCTCTGCAACAACAACCCTGTAAGTGAGTTGGTCTTTGGACTGGCCCAAAGTCATCCACCCAACTTTCATGCCTAAGGAGGGACTAGAACTCACAGTCTCCTGGTGATTGGCGATCGGTGTGGCCAAACGTCACCACTGTGCCACACTGATTGCCTCTGCAGATAATCGCCCGGCGGCCCTGTTC
>JAOYMU010000192.1:82493335-82503482 GCA_025802295.1 Psammodynastes pulverulentus | reverse complement strand
CCGTACCACGTGATCCGGACTTCAGAAAGGATCCGGAACGCGGTTCCTCTGCGTTCCGGCAGAAAAAAAGCCCTGGTGATTCCTGCCAGTTTAGTGTCATCTGCAAATTTGAGGAGTTCCTCTTCCATTTCCTCACATGAATCATTTATGAAGATATGAAAGAACATTGGGCCTAAAACAGAAGCTCCAAGCATTCCACTGCTTCTTTCCTTCCATGTAGATGTAGTTCCATTGAGAACTACACATTGGGTATGGTTTGACAGCCAGTTATAAATCCATCTGGTGGTGATGTTGTCTATAACACATATTGAAGAGATTTTGAAGAATAGGCTAGAAACCGACTGCATTAGATCTTTCTACATAAACAATTTTGGTATCAATTTAGGCTCCTAAGAAGGGAAAGAAATGCCAATCAAACACTTGTTCCTTTGTTTCATTGCCTGATAAATGCACTTCAACTCAGTTTAGAGAATGGAAGAGATTATATGGGAGTTTATTATACTAAAACAATGCACATAACATTGGTTAGATTTGACGGTGAAATCATAAAGGCAATTCAAATAACGATACCTTTTGATATCACTCTAGAAGTAATACAATGTAACAATTTCATTTTATCTATATAACAATGCTTTGGAGAAACTTCATCATGACAGCAATACTTCCCATCTTTATAATGAATGGGTAAACAACTCTGTTTATAATTTTTCTCCATCTCCATGTCATTCTTCACAGTGAGAAGTGTTAGCACTTAGCAGTCAGAAAAGTAGTTAAAACTAAGTATTAGTTAGAATTTAATGCAAAAGAAGAAAACAAGAAAGGACAAGAAAGCATTTGTTTAAAAAATTCAAAATTCAACCAATAGTCAATTGCTTCAAGCATTAACCATAGTCTCAGATCTCTTAAAAAGCAGTCATGAGCAAAACATAGGATCCCTAATTTTAGATTTTTTTATTCTTAGAACCAAGTATTTGCATTTTTTCCCTTGTTTCTTGCAAAAAGATGATGTAGTATTTTTAAAAAAAAAAACTTTTGGCCAACAGCAGAATTTGATGGTTTTATAGCATAATCTTCATAAAATAGAAGTCATGGATTTACTTGGCAGATGTTTCATTCCTTCTTTCTATTTCCAGTCTGTGCTAATGTTTGCAATATGGCTTACAACCCAACCTACTTATTTGGAGTGTTTCTTCATGCTGAACAAAAAGCTTGGGGCATCAGTATTTTTTTCTGTGCCATTTATTTTTTATTCAAATGTGACTGTAGATTTTTTGTGTGTTTCTCTCAGTATTATTGAGGAAAAAATGCAAGGGAAATATTTTCTGTGGTACCTTAAATCAGTGACTTAAGTATCTATTTCCTGCCTATGTAATTTGAACATACTTTGAAATTCAGTTTAAAATATTATAATTCATAAAAACAACATCAGAAAAGCCCAACCTAATCTTATGAAAGTAAATCTTTGCTTGACTACCGGTATGTACCCATTAATATATAAATATTATGCTTTTTTCTAAAAAAAAAAAAAAAGGAAAAGTAATCTTTAGTTTTCTTTGTATCCATTTGTTTATCCATTTAAAGGACTTAATTTGTAGTGTTTATGTGTGTGTTTAAATGTTATTCATGTTCCAGTGACATGCAGTTTGTCTTAAGCCAGGAGGAAATAATGCAGTGTTGACTTTTATATCCTTTCCTTACCCACTGGAGCTGCTTTGTCACACCAGCTATGTCGTGTAGATAATTTGTGATGTTGAAGACAGAACTGAAGGGCTGGTGAGTTGTAGCTGCTTTTAAAAAGAAGCTGGTGGGGATGTGTGAGAGAAATCAATAATAAATTATCCATCACTCTAGCAAGCCAGTTTCCTCATAGGTCCCCTCTGACATGTAGGTGAAACTATAAATTAATTTACTTAGAGCCAATAAAGAATCTAATGTGCTCCAAACTGACTACCAAATGTGCATTAGCAACACAAAAATGACACTGTCTTACCAAGGAGCTTTAGTAGGATCTCCAAATACTGCAACTTCTTTTTATAACTTAATAAGAGATGGGCTCGGGCTGCCACAGGGAGATGGAGCGAGTGGAATGGTCTATAATTTATGGATGTAAAATGATCAGGCTTCATGTTGTCTATAAAACATGAAAAGCATTCTTCATTCCTCACCAATTAGATCATAGTCCAGCCCCCCAGTTCCTTTAAGGGGGTTAAAAAGAATATTCGAACTGCTAGACATAAATGAATACTGCGGTTAAATTAAACCCTTCAACAGCCCAGGCTTGAAAGAAATGCCTTGTGGATGTTATTAATATGCATATTTAAGTGGTGTTTTTAAAGTTTAACTGCAAGCCATAGCAAGCACAAATGTTTATAATAGCTATTTCAGGAACATAGTATGTATTTAAAAGCTTTCTTTTCTCCCTTCCTCTTCTTGTTTTTGCTGTAGCAGCTGATTCTCCCACAATATTTCATATTACTCTTGCTGTTATTACTGTCTCTTATTGTGATTAATATATATTTTGGCAAACAACAGCAGAAGTATAGTATAGTATAAAGACATGAAATGTTTTATTCCCAACAATAGGACTTTGTGAATGTCAGATGCAAAGGATGGTATGCCAGAAGGAATCCCTTCCTGATTAACACTCCCTTGATTAGAAACCTCACTTCTTTCTTATAACATATGGAAAGGGCTTTAGGTGTGTCTAGGCTTCAGTTTCCTAAATGAGCTTTATGATTTTTAGAAAGACTATTTAGAAACTCTAATCATTCTGTACTACAACTTGCTTTTGAACTCCCATTAGTTACAAAACATAAGCAGACATTCAAACACAGTTATTTTGCTTCTTGTCAATCATGCTGGTTTCTCATAAACTCTAAACTTTTGGTGGGTCCTTTGACAAAAGCCTGTGGTCTTCAATCCCAAATAATTCACATTAGATTTTAAGAATACAAGACTTGCAATCAAAGTCCACTTTTCAAAATAAAATCCAGCAGTCAAAATAATGCTGCTTTGCATATGTAAACACAGTTCCTTAGTAAAGGGAACCATGGGGAATGTTATCTTGATTAAGATGTAACATGAAATTAACTTGTTGCTTCACAAAATGGTCCTGTACAAGCAATTGAGTCACATTTTTTCCTTTTTAAGAAAAGGAATATTTAGGATAATTATTTGTGCCTGGTTTCCAACTTTTCCAAGCTTTCTATGTCTGTCCAGTAGTAAACCTGATCTTTCCCAGTCAAAGTTCATATTACCTGTATTGAGTTGTTCCATTCTAAATTGGCTTCCTGCTAGTCAACCACCTTCAACTATTCTCTCATCTGCTTTCCTTTTTTGTTTTTAACCACTGTTTTCCGAGATTTTTATTTTATCTCTCTCTCTTCAATTTGAAGATGAAAATAAGCCTTGGGAATCTTCAGATTGAGTCATTCTCCAAAGATGAAAATAAGTCTCAGGAGACCAATAATTTAGCCTGCTTGGAAAAAATGACCATGGGTCTCCCTCTGTATCAAGTATAGGTAGTTCTCGACGTATGACCATAATTGAGCCCAAAATTTCTGTTGCTAAGTGAGACAGTTGTTAAGTGAGTTTTGCCTTTCTTGGCATAGTTGTCATAGGGGAATCATTGCAGTTGTTAAGTTAGTAACACAGTTGTTAAGTGTATCTGTTTTCCCCATTGACTTTGTTTGTCAAAAGATCACAAAAGGGGATCTCAATTCTGGGACACTGCATTTGTCATAAATATGAGTCAGTTGCCAACTATCTGAATTTTGATCACGTGACCATGACAATGCTGCAATGGCTATAAGTATGAGAAATGGTGATAAATATTTTTTTTTAGTGTCGTAACTTTGAATGGTCACTAAACAAACTATTGTAAATCAAGGATTACCTGTATAGCAAGTATAGCATGTGTATTTAATGATTTAAAATCAGAGGGTTGACACAAGGAGCAATGCTAGATTGCAAGGCCTAAACAGAGCAACTGATCTACTTGGGAAGAAGAATTTGCTCAGAAGATGCTCATCTCCTCATTTTCTGGAAAGGACTCACAATTAAATACAAGTGTAGCTGTATTGTATAAAGTGAGATGTAAAAACTTTTAGACTCTCACATTTGAATCTTGGATTGCATTTGAATTCAGCAATGGAGCCCAAAGATACATATACATAGGAGAATGGGCTTCTAAAAACATTTTGGGTTGAGGTGCACATTTAGAATTTTATAGATGTTGTTTGCAAGCACATTGTGCCACCAAATGAATCTTGGAAGTGCTTGCCTTTCCACAAAATAGCTGTAATTGGGTGCATAACCTGTAACAAAGAACTAATTTATCAGAATGCCTCTGCCATTCCTTTAAACAGCATCACACAAGACATCTAGTGTCTTGCTTACCTTTGTGCTTTTACTGGGCACTGTTCCAAACAGACATTAAATTGTATCAACTGATCATTACTCTTTTCTAAAAAAAAAAAAAAAAAAAGAGTCCAGCCTTGGAAATAAAGATAATGCTGAAGGCAGATGCTTTATTTTGTAGCCTGCCAGCCTCCATTTTTTTTATTTTTATTCAACGTAGTTTTCTTTTAAAAAGGCAAAAAGTCTGGTAGGCAGAAAATATGGGCATTAGATGAAACATCTGTAGGTACAATGAGTTCTTTGGGCATCCTGCTGGGGATGCCAGCATTAGAATATTATGCAGTGGCAAAGAAAACAAAGGGAAAAAAATGCGAGTGCTACATATGTATGAAGAAGGACATACGTTAATCCTGGAAGCCCTGAGCAAAAAAGTGGGTGATTGAAATACTTGGTTTCAGAAGAGGAAACTTTGGAGAAACATAGCAATGTCAGAGAATCATGAATGACCCAGTGTGTTTTAATAATCTGTGTTACAAGCTAAACACAGGATAAGGATGAACATGCTATGGCTGTACCCAGTATAAACATGGTAGTGCTATTCTGTACATTCCCGGGAGAATGCAATGCCCAAAATACTCTTCAAAAGGGATAGGCTCTTCCTGTATAAATGCTTGGGGTGATCTTGAGATGGAGAATTGAGATTATGTTTAAGGGGTTGGAGTAGGAATGAGGAAACCCAGGTTCTACTTATCCTCAGCCAAGTCAGTTCATTCAAGATAGATCAGATTAGGAAGCCAATGCCTTATAGGTCAATAGTACTTTTGTTGTAAAGCTATAGCAGCAGAATCTTGCATATCTGAATGTACTCCCTCCTCCTTCCTTTCATCTTTGTGTGAACAAGGGAGGGGATTGTTGGAGATGTTTACTCTTGGCTGGGCTTAGGCCTCTTTTATCTGACAGTAGCCTTAGGAAGGTCTCTTCATCCTGTCCTTGAAGGCCATTTCCTCTGTCTGATACATCTGGTGATTTTGTGACACTCATTTTCCCTCAGTTGAAACAATCTTGCAGGGATGTTGTGGTGTAAAATAAGAAGAGGGAGCACTATGTATGCCACCTTGACCTCCTGAATAAAAAAATAGGATGTATATAAAATAAACAAATGTGTCAAAGCCATGTAAAGAAGATACAACACTGTAAGAAATATTTCTGTCTTTAGCTATGGTCAAATATGGTAATAGCTTGGACAAATATATGTTCAATTCATGGGAAAGAAATAATACTTTTAAATATGACTGTGCTCTGTTATAAGCAGGCAAGGATTGACCCAAGGGGATAAACTTGAATTGTAAATGTTATTCAGTCATGGAATTCACAGTACTATCAAAGAAAGTGTAAATGTATGTGGGCAGTTGTCACCATGTCTTTTTTGAAAACTATTTACAGTAAAGCTTTTGGGAAAAAAACAAACTAAAAAGGTGAAGTCAAGAGGGGAAATAACTTCATAATATTGAAATTTTATATACTGTTTATATGAAAATTATATTTGGGGAAATAGTTTTCCTTGACAAATGGAAATTGCTTTTAGTATACATACATACATACATCCTTTATATCAAGCACTGTATATACAGTTTCTGTGATGAGATTAGCATCTCGTACATCAAAATACATGATGAGAAATAACCATATTTTTTGTAACCTTATTCTTTCAAACCAGGTAGGCAGGCAGGAGCTAAAGTTGTTATTCTTTTTCTACCACTAGTGATATACAAAAGAGAGATGACAATAAAAATCTGAGTAATCAACCAGTTGCTTGTCATATGCCGCACATGCAAATCATAACAGCAACATTTAGAAGAACATTTGAACTAAGGCAATAAGAACAGCATGGGAGTCAGCAATGGGGAAGCAAATGTTATGCCAATATATTTTTCTGCTGGCTTAGGTATGGTGGGATAACCCTTTAAATCAGCAGTGGGAAAGTTAAATATGGTGCAAAACTCCCAAGTTCTCCTATATTAACCTTTAGTTCATTTGACTTTTTAATTTTCATTAGATTATTGTACAATTCTATATTGTATTACGCTGCTTCAAAATGTCACTGGTTATAATATGAAAGCAAATATCTAAAAGTTCACTTCATTGAAGATTATCTTTTATTTCTGTACTTGAAAGAATGACAAAGAAATAATAGCACTGGCAATCCTAAAGTATATTTTAAGTAAAATTAAATGGTTTGGAGTGATGTGTGACACACAATGCCTTTTAGTAAATAAAACATGTACCTTATAAAACTACTGAAACCATTTCTTTAACTTTTTCATGGTGATACTAGAAATATATTATGGTATCACCATGGAATTGTTTCCTTCAGCTGTAGCATATAACCATGAAAACAGAACAAAATATAGATACAAGGACAGAACAAGAAATAATGTGACTATAAAATAAGAAAAAGATGTATAGCCACATCCTTATAACAGTAAGTTGAAAGTATCAAGTACTCAGGTAGGTATATCTCTACCTACCTGTCTGCCTATTCTCTTTTTCTCCATGCACTCACCTACCTATAGTATCTACTTTCCTTCTTTCTCTCTGCTTTGTTCTTCCATCATTTAATGGTCATTAGAATGTCACATTCGTTGTTTTTGTAGGGGGTATGAAACCCATGCCTCCTCTATCTATGAACAGTCATCTCTTACAAAACATACCGTGAGGAAAATAGCTCTTGCTATGGCTCAGCAGAGCATGTGAGATTGCCAATCCTGACCTGAATATATATTAAGAGAGAACCTTCATTATGTGGGTTTCTGAATTTTTAGAGACCTCTTCAAGTGTTTTCCAGAATTCACAAGGGCTAAATTTAACTCCTTAATTCCATTTATTGTGGTTTTTAGGAAGACATTGTAAGAGCATGTGAGAAACATCTAGTTATGATAATTTTTTTTTATTTCGTAGTTTAACATGGGGAAAAAACTGTTTCCATCATTTTATTTATATGTAGTAGAAAAAACAGATCCTGAAGATGAAACTCAAATATTTTGGCCACTTAAGGAGAAGGAAGGACTCATTACAGAAGAGAATAAGGTGGCTGCATGGAGTCACTGAAGCAGTTGGCATGAGCTTAAGTGTACTCTGGGGGATGATAGAGGACAGGAAGGCCTGAAGGAATGTTGTTCATGGCGTCAAGATGAGTCAGACATGACTTTGCAACTAACAACAACAACAACAACAACAACAACAAAGTGGAAAAAATAGCTATTTATATGCCTTGCATTATTTTCTTTAAAATGTTACCCTGTAACATTTTACCCTGTAGGTAATTTCATGTTTCTAGCAAAGCCCCAGGAAGCAAGTTATCAAAATCAACAATTTGATTGCAGTAAATATTTAAAACAATTACTTTTTTTTAATCCACCAGGGTATAGATTAATATACAGTAGTAAATACAGAAAAAAATTCTATTAATTATAATAAAAAACTCAATTTTTTTATGAATGTCAACATAATAAAAGGGGTGCTTGATAGGGACTATTATCCTTTACTGGAATGTTTGTATATAAGTATATAAAGTTAGAATGATGAATATGATGATATAACTAATCATGAGTAAATTTCAGCTATAGTACCATTTGAAAGCAGTTTGTAAAGCCCTGAGGGCAAAAAGAAATAACCATAAGACAGACATGATTGAGAGGCAGTAGTAGTAGAAAACTCTGAAAAGTTAAACTATTTTTATTACATTTTTTCTTCTCATGTGTTCATTTTAAATAGTTTATTTAAAAATCTATAGAAATATGAAGAGTTATTTAAACAGGAAGAGCCTGACTGGTCTAATGATTAAAACACCAGGCTAGAAACTAGAAAACTGGGAGTTCTAGTCCCACCTCAACCATCAAAGCCAATTATTGGGTGATCTCGAGCTAGTTACTCTTTCTCATCCCAACTCATTTAACAGGGCTGTGAGAAGGGGAGGAAAGTTCATTGAATATGTTTACTGCCATGAGTTGTTGGCAAAAATTACATAGTTTAATTTAGTCTGCTAGAAATTAGTATTGGGACTCCAGCCTGAGAAATGTTAGCCATGGTTCAAGACCAATTTCAATGAGAGAGGAAGAAATTATTTTTTTCTTGATTATGCCCTAGGATGTGATGAAGAGCAAAATTAAATCCTGGGCAGGCCTAAGCTGATAAGGTACATAAAGCCTGTTTCTGAAGAAATACAAGTCTTATTGATTGCTTTTCTTTCAGGTAACTTGTTTTATAAAAAACTCTGTTATTATCAATACTTACTCTCTGGACATTTTCAAACATTCAGAAAATGGGGCAGGTTCCTTTTAGAGGATGCAAATGTTAAAGTAACTTTCTCTCCTATCATAGGACAATTTTACTGTCCAAAGTAATGAGGCAAGAATGTCTGGACTGAAGAAACAAATCAGTTCTTAGCCAGCAAAATGTGGAGGGAGGATAATTACATACTTCCCATGCATGGACAGGAGTAGATGTATTTTGTCCATGAATACATGAAATATTATAAAAATCTAATTCTTGCTTGGCTTCTGCTGCTGAGGTGACTTCTTGAAAATAGTCTTTTAGAACAATTGATTCACATTACAGAACAGATCCTAACTTAATGTTCTCTGATATTTTGTTATAAGATTCTTATAGTGGACAGCAAAATAAAGAGGAAGAAATCTTTCGGTTGGGAAATTTCCTGCCTTTTGGTGTTATCTCAGAAGTTTGGTAGGTTAGTAAATATTGCATTATTCTACTTGCATAGGTGATACCAAGCTGTTATTTAAATCATCATGCAAGACTGAAAGACAAATGGAAGATTTGTTTTTGTACAAAAATCTGTTTTAGTCCAATATCTCTAGAATATTGAACTAGCTAGCCTTCTTAACAAAATGAAAAAGGACCACAATGACACTTTTGTTTTCCTGTTCATTATTTCATATCCATGTATACTGAATTTGGATACAATTAGTGTATTTCTAAGTGCATTCTAATTAAGTCTACTTATTTAATACCTAGTATTTGCTGTTAAATTTATATAGCACACCATATCAAGTCCTTCTTCTCTTTTATTACTTGTCCCTGTCCCTACAGTCAAAGCACTAGGCTAGTTCAGATTATCCTGTGAGAAAACTAATTTGATTTGTTCCATTTGACAAGACAAGGAAATTATTTATGTTTAGTCCTTTAACATGCTTTCTGGTGAGGATTTGATTTTGTGACCTTCCTTTAAAATAGCAATGGAGCATAATATTAATATGAAATTCAATACATGCTCACAGAGCTCAGCAGAAGTGTCATATTGAGTTAGAGACAAGAACAATGCATTAATTCAAAATCCCTGGAATAATTTTAATTTCAGTTGCTAATAAGAGAAGTAAGCTATATACCCATGCAATATGCCAAAGAGATAATATTATTTTTTTTAAAAACACATTGTCTCACTTATTAGCATGGAAAGGTAATTCAGCTTTGCTTGCACAGGCACGAAGCCGCAAGCACCCGCCTGAAGATGACGAGTGAGACCTTGTTGAAACGTCGCCAAGACACGCTCAATCTTACATGGGAAAAGACCTGAATATGCCAAGACTTGTGTATGTGTATGTATATGTATATGTATATGTATACGTATACGTATACGTATACGTATACGTATACACAGGGCTTTTTTTCGGCGCCGAAAGGTGCCGGAACGTGCCCCCGTCATCACGCTAAAAAACCCGGAAGTGATAGCGCGCGATTGGTGGAGACGGAACACGTGACACGGACTCCG
>JAOYMU010000192.1:82477908-82491255 GCA_025802295.1 Psammodynastes pulverulentus | reverse complement strand
TTACAGGCAGCTGGCTGTTAGCAGAAGTCTTGCAATTACTACAATTACTGCAATCATTCCTCTGAGCCACCAAGGCTCAGAGTTTACAGTGTCTAACCTGATGAGTATTTCAACGTTAAGCCATATGTTCTAATAGTTATGAAATATTTTTCACTAACGGTTGATCGTTAAGACGTGTTCCATACCTCGGTTTTTATTTTATTATCTCCAAAGCACAGGTGCTGTAGGTAGGCTGCAGCATTGGCCTGAACTGATGGGAACTGGTGCTGAAGCATATGAATGACTTCTGGCAACTCTGGATCCCGCCATGCAAATTCTCTTCAGTAGATAAGAAAATTTAAAGGAAAGAGTGAATATATTGTTATTTTACGAGATTTATTAGTTATCCCCTAGGAAAGGTGGGTTTGGGGATGTGTGTCATGTAACATTTGTATCCAAAAATAGTTTGAATATTTGGACACCAGTAACTAAACTTAACTAAATTAAGCCAGAGGTGAAGAACTAAAAATGAAATTGAAGGAATCACTTAAGGATTTATTTTTATTATTCTAGTGCTAATTGCATGTAACTGATTAAAGTATCATTTATACTTGCCTGGGATCTTTCTGGATGCTGTCTATAGATGGAGATCTTGTTGTTCCATCATCAGCAGGGACTGCATGTTGCATTCTGTTATAATTCGATTCAGACATCCGATAATGAAGGGACCTATAGGGTTCTGCGTAGGTAACTGTTGTGTTCAACGCATAATTATTTCTTTGGTATGTAAGAGTGCTACGCTGACTAGATGATCTTTGCAGATTTCCAACACCTGGTATACCAAATAATTATGAGAATACTCCCCTTTACGGTTAACAAACATACAGTATATATAGATATGGGCATATATGTCATTGTCTTCCTCTTAACTCCCTTTCAAGAATGTTAAAAATATCTTGAATAGCAATAGCACTTAGACTTATATACTGCTTTATAGTGCTTTACAACCCTCTCTAAGAGGTTTACAGAATCAGCATATTGCCCCCACAATTTGGCTCCTCATTTTACCCACCTCGGAAGGAGGGAAGGCTGAGTCAACCTTGAGCCTGGTGAGATTTGATCTGCCAAATTGCTGGCAGCTGGCTGGAAGCAAAAGCCTGCAATTACTGCACTCTAACCTCTGCGCCACCGAGGCTCATGCTTCTCTCTCTATTGGTTTGTGAAGAATGAAGCTAAGCAGAAGATAGTTGTGACCCTCAAAAAAGTTGAAACCTTCCTGCATCAGACTAATGTAGTCTTTCTCAACTTCAGCAACTTTAAGACTTACGGGCTTCAAAACTTCCAGAATTCCCCTAGCCAACATGCTGGGAGGCAGAGAGAAGAGAGATTCTGGGAGTTGAAGCCCACACATCTTAAAGCTGCTGAAGCTAAGAAACACTGGATTAATGGCTCCTAGGTTCATCATTATTTTCTCTGCTGAGCCAATCAAAGGCTTATGAGTATTAAAGGTAATAAACTTGTCCTAGTACTGCTCTCATAAAATATATTTGGAAATAAGCATTGATCAACACTCTTAAGGTTTATTGCTAAATAAATATCAATAGTATTGTTCACACAGTGGAGGAGGGCTTATGTGAGAGACAAATTCCGCAATGCCTTTTCTCATATTGCTTGTCATAGATCTACAATCCTCCGGAAGGTTTTTAATTCAAAGAAGAGGAATAGTTGAGGTACTTCCTTCTGTGAGCTTCCTTAAGGTAAGTTACTTTAGGATGCAAGGTACAGTGTTATGTAAAAAAAAATATTTTGAGGTTTAATTTCAGTCCTAATCGACTTTTTAATCTCTTACACTTTATCTTCCAAACGGGTTAGTCATAAAGGTGATAAATAGAGCTAAATCCAAATTTAGCCCTTCTTTGAAGTTAATCAACTGAAATTAATGGAATATAAATTAGCCATGACAAAAACTGGATCTGGTCTGCAATAAATAATGCTTTTAGTTAATGACTTGTTTAGAACTAAAATAAATTTGGCCTACAATAATATTTTCCTACATTTTCCTCCCTGCAAATCACATCTGCTCCAAATTTGCTTTGGTTTTTGTTTTGTTTTTTTAAAGCAAAATACTATTTTTTTCACTAAGCATTCACACTAAACAGTGTTTAATGTTTACATTGTTTTATACTTTATATCAAAACGTAGGAATATTGTTTCAACCTCAATGGTTGCCTTTGAGCAAATTATCTCTAAATCAGTCTCCAGTGGTGGGATTCAAAATTTTTTACTACTGGTTCTGTGGGCGTGGCTTGGTGGGTGTGGCAAGGGAAGGATACTGTAAAATCTCCATTCCCTCTCCACTCCTGGGGGGAAGTTACCACTGGTTCTCCGAACTACTCAAAATTTCCACTACCGGTTCTCCAGAACTGGTCAGAACCTGCTGAATGCCACCTCTGGAATGCCCCTCCTTTTCCTTTCAGTTTTCAACATTCCAGTATTTAAATCCCCCTATTATACAGGTAGTCGTCGACTGAACAACCACAATTGGAACCAGAATTTCTATTGCTAAGCAAGATAGTTACGTGGGTCACACTTGATTTTATGATCTTTATTGCCATTATTGTTCAGCAAATCACTGCAGTTGACCATTGACCTTGCTTGTCCAAAGTTAGCTGGGTTGGTTGCGAATGGCGATCACATGACCCAGGGACACTGCAATCATTGTAAATACATGCTACTTGCCACGCACCTTGCCCAGCAAATTTTGATCATGTGATGCTGTGATGGTTATCTCTTTTTTCAATGCCTTTGCAACTTTGAATTGTTGCTAAACTAATAGTTCTATGTCAAATACTACCTGCAAGAAGCTTTCATATTCCTTATTTACTATTCATGTACATTGATAACCTCTTTGAACTTGAGTCATGCAATTCAGTCTTACTCTTCTCTCCCCCAATTTCTCTTTCTGTACATTCATTCTTCCTTTCTTCTTCTCTCTTTGATCTCTCACCCTATCACTTTGAGGTAGGCCATTAAGAATGTATAATAGAAATTGATGGAACTAAAATGTATTTTTCCCCCCACTTCATCATTATTTTCATTTTCTCCATTCTTTCTTCTGAGTAAATTAAAGATGTATGAAACTCTGATGATAAATATTGTGTTCATACTATTTTACAAATATAAATATTATATTATATTATTTCCTCCTGAAAATTTCCAGATTGATTTTGAATTTCAATTTTGGTGATGGTAGTTTAATAACTACAACAAGCAGATAAAATCAGCTTTGCATTTTAGGTTTAAGGAAGTGTCTACAAACACAATCAACTTTCCATTCCTCCACAATTATTTGGCCTTATTTGTTTTTACTAAAAAAACAACAGATCTCCAAGAGTTGCTTTAGTTGTGAATGCAGATATGTGATCTATTTACTGTTTTTGTTTCTAGAGTCATGTTCCAGTATGTGTTTGTCGGAATGGTATTAAAAATAATATCATATCCATCATTTTCATTCACAGCTTTCCTTCATATCAAACTTTTCCATTCAACTCTTCCTAATGTACAGTTTTGAATATAATTTCCATTAGAAACTTTTAAAGCCAGTATCTTTCTGGTATCATTTTTTAAAAAAAATTGCTTAGTCAGATTTTTCAAAATATCTATTTACCCAATGAAATCTATTGCTTTTACACATTTATGCTTTTTTCCTAGGCAGCTTTTACAAAATTTCATTCTTTCTCAGATGCATCCCATGTAAGAAAATGACATTTTCTCTGGATATTTTTTCAAATAGAGAAAGAGCATGGCTATGGACTTCTTTTAGTCTTCTCAATTCAAATGTTTCAAAATCTGGTTTGGTGGATCTATTGACATGGAAATCCTTGGTGGATATTTTCTGATCAGTCACTTTCACAAGAAAGTTATATGTGGGGTGAAAAATAACCTGTGACAACATGATTTAATTATTTGAACTGTAGTAGCACAATGATTAAAATGCAGTATTGCAGGCTAATTCAGCTCACTGCCAGGAGTTCAATCCTGACTGGCTTAAGGTTGACTCAGCCTTCCATCCTTCCAAGGTCAGTAAAAGAGGACCCAGATTGTTGGGGGAAGTATACTAAGTTTGTAAACCTCTTAGAGATGACTGTAAAGCACTGTGAAGGGGTATATAACTTTAAGTGCTATTGCTGTTCTTTCAAAAATCTTATTTATGAGACCAAATTTTAGGGTTCATTTTTTGGTGACATTAGACTGAAGAATTTTATTTTCTTACCCCCTAAAGGAGAAGGGTGTTAGCTGCTGATTCTGTTAAATTTTAATACCAGGTTATTGTGCAAACACAGGATATAATTAGAGTGACCTGCAGAGGAAGTAAATAATAATTAAGTTCATTGCACATCATTAGCAGAATGCTCTCAGATTTTAGGTCTCCATTAAATAACATTTTCCCCCCAAACTAAAATGCTTAGATACTATTATTTTTCTAATTAAAATATAAACCTTAAATTCTGGATTTTCTATTTAGTCTTTGGAGATGATGGACAAATTCATTGTAAAACCCTTGTATTCATTTGTAATATAACTCATATATTTTTGGCTACTTCAGTATCAGAAGAAAAAGAGGCACTGTTTTTAAACACCAGTAATATTAGTAACAATAGTTAATCCATAACCATAAACATAACTCTTCTGTTTGAATCCACTCAATTATTATTTCAGTCCTTTCCCCCCCGCATATTTTGCATATTTTTAAAACTTTGAACATCTCCACCCCTGAATTAACACTTCATAACAAAATGTTTGAGGAAGAATTGGTGCCAGATATATTCTGGCATTCTGATATTTTGCTGTAGTTGATCTTTGTTTGGTTACAAAATTGTACCTTAGGGGCTAATAACCAACGAAAAAGAAAGCAGATCAACTGATGGTTAACAAGAAACAAGAACGTAATTTTGTAGAAATTTAAGACAAAGCTGAACAAGAAAGAAGAAACTAATCCTCTTTCTTGTTTGTTTGTTTCCTTTTTCAGAGTTAAGTTTACATAAGCAGCTCTTGGAACCCTTTACACTGCCAAAAGTATGGATTAGTAGGTAGCATCTATTACTAATCTACTTTACAAGATCAGTGATACCATGAAAGATTTTGTGGGATTTTTCTTAACCGGTTGAATTTAAAGTCTAGAAATTCCAACACAGGATGGGCTGACAGTCTACCTAAATTATGCCTGTAGGAACAATCTACTAGACTGTAGTTTTTAGAGCTCATGACTGACTACTTTGATTAAGTAAGTTCCCTTTTGTCAGATCTGAGAGGCCATTTGTTATCTCTGATCTGAGCGATCTAGTTCACACGCATGAATGTTTTTCTCTTGTCAACAGCAACAAATAATGACTTGCTTGTTTGAATCAGTCCTCACAGATTAATCCCATCAGATACTATCTTAATCTAATGCAGCATCCATTCAGACTGTAACTTTCTTGGGAAAATGCAGGTTTTTTTTTTCCTTATGTGAACAAGGTAAAAGATTAAGGGAAAATATGGACAAAAATTAGAACCAGTGCTAAGTAGCTAACTTATCCCTGATTTAGCTCAGAGTAGAAGTCCAAATAGTATTAGATTTTTTTTGATGCTAAGAAATTGGTATATTGCATATATATTATATTGTACTATGCTACGCTACGCTACGCTATATTATTATTTTATTATATGGAGGTTAGCTGCTTCCCTATTTATTTTCTGGTAGTACCTCAAGAGCTTGTATGTCATCTGTAAGATCCTAATAGGACTATTATTGCTGTTAACTTCTAAACTCTTGTATCTTTTATGATTTTTAAATCACTGTTTAATAATATCTGCTTTTATATATTGTTATTGTTTTATACTTTTGTTGTTTGACCTCCTGAATCCTTTTTTAGAGGTGGACAGTCATATAAATTTGATGAATAAATAAATGCATATCTAGCTATGTGATAAACAATGATTGAATACAGATTATACAACAATAAATATTTTTTCTCCTTCAGTCCTACGGTATTTATAAAACAGGGTAGTAATAAACCATGACAAAAATGTACAAATGTAATGGCCAGAAACAAGATATAGATAATTATAATTACTAATTACTGCTGACTGTATATAGCTTCAATCCTGACTTACAATATAATTTTATCTTTATAAATATTTATTTATTATCTTTATAATAAAGAAATGAAGTGTTGAAAATTGATTGGATATACTTGTAATAGCAATTTAGCTAGCCAATTTCATGTTTTGATTTTGTTAGTTTACAAACACCACTAAAGTGATTTTAGTAAAAATATGTATTTGTTCATACCATAAACTATAGTAGTTTAGCTACTCATAAGTAGGGAAAAAATGACCAATTTTGTATTGCAGGTTGTGCCGATACTGCTACAGCTAAAAATAAGATTCAATCAAATACTTTGAATTTATGCTACATTAATCTGAAAGCAATGCCTCTGATCTACTTGCCTGAAGAGGAAAAAAATAAGTCATGAATTATACCCAAATTAGAAAAGTATTTCTGAAGGATAGGCCCCATGATAGATGGCCTTGCTTCTTTTTAAACAAGGGATATACTGTAATTTTATATACTAGTGAGAAAGAAGCATAAAAATGTTGCTGTGGTGGTAATTTAATATCTTTGCTCTAGGTGTGATGCTGTTTATGAAAATCACAAAATATGATTGCATAAATGCCTATGTGGCCTTATGTACTCAAGGAAAGAAAGAAAAGGATGTCTATTTATGTATATGAATCTTTTCTTTAACTTGTTGTTGTTCATTAGTTCTATTCAAATGTAAGTTCTTCTTCTTCTTCTTCTTCTTCTTCTTCTTCTTCTTCTTCTTCTTCTTCTTCTTCTTCTTCTTCTTCTTCTTCTTTTCTCTCTCTCTCTCTCTCCCTGTCTCTGTCTCTCTCTGTCTCTCTCTGTCTCTGTCTGTCTGTCTGTCTGTCTGTCTGTCTGTCTGTCTCTCTCTCTCTCTCTCTCTCTCTCACCAGTCCCAGGTAAGGAAGAAAGAGATCACTTCAGTTCTGCTGCCAGAGAGAAAGAGATATCAATGAATGGAAATGTTGTTGGGTTTGCGGTTGGTTGAGGCAGAAACATTCTGACTTATTCTCATAGGAGGGACTTCAGGAAGAATATTGTCCAGATACCACAGATTTTACTTTGGCTCATGCTTTCCTGAGCAAGATAAACAGTCACCTTCTGAAGCAGAGATCAGCAATTCTTTTGAGTTGGCAAAAGCATTTAGAATTCTGGAAACAGTTTCCAAGTGTCAGCCAAGGCCTGCATGGACAGGGGATAGGCAACCTTGGGAGACCATCATAGTCTGCCCACCCCACCTCACCTCACCTCCATGCTCTTGACCATCCAGCTGGCTTTTTTTTTCATGCCACAAGGACTCAGAGGCATGGAGTCCTCGGCTTATGACCAAGCTTGAGCCCAAAATTTCTGTCACGAAGCGAGACATTTGATAAGCAAGTTTTGACCGTTTTATTAACTTTCTTGCCACCACTGTTAAGTGAATGACTGCAATTACCAAGTTAAAAACATGGTTGTTAAGTGAATCTGGCTTGACTCTGCTTGTCGGAAGGTCATAAAAGGGGATCACGTGACCTTGGGACACAACAGCTGTCATAAGTATGAAACAATTGCCAAGCATCACAATTTTGATCCCGTGACCACAGGGATGCTGCAGCGGTCGTTAAGTGTGAAAAAAAAAACGGTCATAAGTCACTTTGTTTCAGTCCTGTTGCAACTTTGAACAGTCACTAAATAAACTGTTGTAAGTCAAGAATGACCTGTACTAAATGCAGGTAAAACCAGTAGCCAGGACATTGTTTTTAACGTATTTTAATTAAAGATTTTTTTTAAAAAAAGGACAAAGAGCAGACAGCCTGGAAGGCAACTTCACAATACTCTCAAAGACTTTGATTTATTTTGTAACATTAAATGGTGGGATTAAAAAAAAAATTACTACTGGTTCTGTGGGCGTGGCTTGGTGGGTGTGACAAGGGAAGGATACTGTAAAATCTCCATTCCCTTCCCATCCCACTGACGTGCTTTCCAGCTCTGTTCTTCTGTGCAGGGCAACAAAAGAAGACCCAGCCAATCAGCTGGGACCTGGGAGGCAGAGAAGAGATGGGGCGGGGCCAGTCAGAGGTGGTATTTGCCGGTTCTCCAAACTACTCAAAATGTCCGCTACCAGTTCTCCAGAACTGGTCAGAACCTGCTGAATACCACCTCTGCTTTTAATCTTTACACGAAGACTGCCCTTTCTTTCAGGGCACCCAAAACAAAGGTGACCTTGGTCCCATCTATAAGAAATTCCACTAGATGACCCTCCATGAACAAGTCACACTGAGTCAGCAATTGATCTTGAATACCCCAACTCCTCTGATAGGCTTTCAAATGAATCACTAGCATAGGCTGTGCAGTGACATGTACCTCCAGCCCAGCTGAGCTGAGGTAAGCCCTGTCCCCTATGCTGTGCTATCTATATTATGTGCTACCTGTCCATGTGTCTTCCTGCTATTGATGTTGCAATAATGCCTTAGCTACTTGTGCTGCAGCCAGGAGAGTGTCTCAAGGATCTATTCAAATCTAGAAGTCAAGGTCTAATGCTTTTTTGGTTAGAGAGTAGTGAGTTTTTTCAGGATTAATGTCAAGCTCTTGAAATAGGCAAGGTCAAGAAGCAGAAGATGAATTCTAGGAATGCTCTATTATTGTAACTAATGCAATAGGATCTTGAAAACATGTCAGGACTGAGTTGTCTTTACCCTTCCCTACTATGCTTCAGCTTGCTAGCCATGAAGATTAGAGGTGTGTGGCTAGAAGCTTTAGCCATTTTTTCTGGGGTAGATTGATCTCGCAAGAAGTAAGTAAAACAAATTCTATTTATTTTTTTTAAATAACCTGTACATGAGATCCTTTTCACTTTATAATAAAATTACAAAAGTATATGCAGTGTTCCACGTGTTCTGACACCAATGAACTTTTCTTCTCCCTGGAAGAGTTTATGATTTAATATTATAGAGCCCTATAAAATTATAAATAATATTAATTTCTTCTTATCCAGCCTGAAAAAAGGAGTACAAGGCTGAGATAAACATAAAGTGTCCTAATTTTAATCAGAACATTAGGCTTAGCTCCAGGCAGAAAATTAAAGTAAAATCTAACTTAAGTTCCTAGCTAGCTTGAAACTATCTCTATAGAAAACAGCAATTTTCTAAAGCAAAAGTTGCTCTTCTTCATTTATCTTGACATTTTAATCAGTGATGAGATGATGATAAATCTCATTCTTGTCCAACCTCTCTTTTCAGGTTTCTCCCCAGTTCAACTTCATTTTCTTCTTTAAAAAATATACTTTTATATTAAGTAACATAATGAGCCAGAGTATCACTACATGCATAAGTGGTCAAAGAACATCTCGTCCCCGTGCATTTTTATTACAGATGTCTGAAAAACTGAATGTATGAACCTGTCAATGATCAAAGAAGTTAGATTTACAGTGTAGGTCATTTCCCCCCCCCCTTATTTTGTGGTCCCTTGCTATTTTTTCAGCCACCATGTCTGTTTGTCTGCACGAGAACTGTGTACAGATCCAAGCAAATACCAATCTAGTGTGAAAGCTTTTTGCAGCACTGTGTGCTCAATGAACATTTACTAGGGAGTTGATGGGCACATTTCCAATATGAGTGCAAGTCTTGGATGCCCTTAAAATATGGCTGTTGCAGAGTGAAGCTATATCTATTTATAAACAGTTGCACTGATGGGTGTGATCTGACCCCAAATACTCATTTATCAGAAGACAGAGTAGTGAAGTTGTCATCCTCCTAGTTTGCTCTTTTCCATTTTCTGGGGAAATGGGTATACTATCAAAGCCTGGACTGTAGCCACCTATCATTTTATTTTCTAAGATTGCTGTTGAGGTCTATCGAGGACTTAGAAACATTTTTAGATGAAGAACGATGCTAGAGGTTAATGCTTTGCTTTGCAGCATGAGACCTTTGTATTAACATTCTTTATTTAACAGTTAGGAAATTCAGCAAGCTAATGTCCTGGTTCAGCCTTCACTTTATACTATTCTTTATTATTTGATGCAACATTGAATCTCACATAACATTTACTATAATACATACAAATCAGACTTGAGAAATAACTTCTTGGTCATTTCCTTCTCATTACAACGATCTATTCACTGTTTAATCTCTTTTAACATTTGCTGCTTTAAAGATTTCTCCTGAGATGCATTATATACATACATCAGCTCTCCCACAGTTCTTTAGACATACTTGGTTATGCTTATATATGATCTCTATTTTGCTTCATTAGAGAACTGCATTTATTTTAAACTAAGTCTCTGAGAGTACTTTCTAACTTTCTAATAACTGCTTTCGACAGGGGTTGGGCAAAGCTTTGATTCAAAGAATAACTTCAAAAGCGATTGGATTGGACCATCTCTTTGAAAAAAAGGTTTAAAATAAATCACCTGACTAATCTGAAGTGTCAAATTAAATAAGTGCCTCTGAATCAATTTGAGTTTTACACATGCATGCACAAGCTGATGCACTTTTATTAAAGTGAACCAAATCTTTGAATCACATTAATTCAATGATTCAAACCAATGATTTAAATCAGGTGGATACTTCACATCTTCAAAGCAATTGGACTGATTCTTCAAATCAAATTGCAATTCTGAACAGGGTGATTTGGCTGATTTGCACCATTTGCCTTTTCAACATGTCTAGTGGCTTAACAAGCTCTACTGCTATCTTTCAGAATATTTCTTCTAGGGAAATATCAAGATTTTCTTTTCCCCCCTGTTTGAGCAAGTTGATTCTATCTTATGCAAACAAACAAACAAATAAAAACAAACAAACAACCTTCTGTCCAAACCCCAAATGATTTTTTGGTACCATTGCTATGGCATGAGATAGCATAATGTGGCATATCTTCTCCCATTTCCTGCAGATGCACTTTCTATGCTTCCTCTTCACATTTTAGCCCCATTTTTGTAAAACAAAGTACTGTTGAATCAGACTAAAAGTCCATCTACTCAAGCTAGGTGGGTAGAGAACAGTGATTGGTCTGCAAGTTGCCTCTAGAGTTCAGTGTCCTGATGGAAAACCTGTGTCATCTTACTTTCAAATGTTGGTGCTGCTACATAGACAGTTAGAAGTCGAAGCCACTGATTTTGCCGCCCGATACCAAAGGGAGGTTCATTATTTCCCCATTTCTTCCAGCAAAAAGAATAAATAGTCTCCATATTCTTTAGTGATATCAGTAACGATTGTTGCAATACTAAAGAATATCTTTTGTGTGGCAAGGAATTTGAAATCTGTACTTGCTCTTTATAAAACTAAAATCTCCCCAAATCCATATAACTTTCCCCCAAAACTTCAGTTATTAAGTACCAGTTAATTATTTTTATTACGGCTAGATTTCTGCTATAAATGGCAGTCGATAGATCACTATTTGAAACCAACTTATGCTTGGATATTGCTCAAGATCTTTTCATGAATCATCTTTCTTTTAAAAATCAGTGAAATATATTTGTGTACCAGGCTGACCGGATCAGGAGTTTGCTCCTGTCCCTTGCATGATTCTGTTATGCTGCTGGTGAAGATATGGGAGAGGTTTTATTGACATCTTTTCCTGGTGTCCAGTTTAAATAGTGCAGTTTATTCTATGGAGGGAAAAGGATAGACAAAAAAAGTCAAAATAATGGTCACAATCAAAGCCCTGCTCCTTTTTTATGGGCGATACATGTAAAAAAGAAACAGAGGCCTCAAGCTTACATTTGCAACTGCCATCTTGACTTTGTACTGGAAAGATACCCCGAGTATCTCTTCTGGGAACATGGTTTGTCTTTCTTTCTTCCAATTAAATCCAGTTATCATACACTTCCTCTAAATAGAAGGACCTGGTCTATTTTAAGGATTGCAAACGTTGGGTACTTTCCCATGTTAATCTTCCATTTTCTGTCTTCCATTTTACAAGGTATGTTCTATATCGTAGTTAGAACTGAAGAGGCCCTCATATTTGCTGAAAGACAATATGAAATATGTGGGCCGTAGCAAGAATATGGCACGGTAGAAAAGATGAAAGAAATAACAGATTAACATTCCAATAGAAGATTTCTTTGGGGACAAACTCTTGAAAGTGTCACAGGCTAAAGATCATGACACTGATGATGCGTCTAGTGTCCTCAGCAAAATTGCTGGTCTTATTTATCAGCAGCAAGGGCAAGGTTACACCTTCTCCAATTAGCTGATGACATTGACTGTGGGCATGTGAAAAGAGGTCTATAAATATCATTCACATCATAGGCTAATCTCTATAAAGTAATGGGTGAAATGAATCCAGAATTCCTGAATATTGCTAATTTTTCTATTAAGCACATTTGAAGCTGCATTCATTCTCCTATTCATTCTAAGCCTTAATAGAGATTTCTTTAAAAAAAATGAACAAAGTTAATTGCCTTCATTTCACAATCAGATATGCTTAAGCCTATTCTAATACATGCCTGATGTGGAACACCATTAAATTAACTCTTCTGACCCCACTTGGGCTATTTCAGCTTTGTAAGAGAATTTTTTTAAAAAAATATACACACAGGCACACACATACACACAAACACACACACACATGAGTGAATGGCATAACCAAACAGCAATCAAAGCAGGGTTTCTCCCATCTCAGTTTTGCTTTTTGAGGCACTGAATTGGATTTTTCATTGAATGTGTAATTTTCTTGGAAAACTTAAGAAAATGGTCTCCCTCTCATCTTCTAAAATTCAAAACATAAATACAAATAATTTATATAAATAAAAACAAAAAGTGTCAGCACCAAGGACTATATTTTATTTGGCTGTGGCAAATATTGGCGGCTTACAATGAGTAGAATATAAAATATGGTGCCTATGGCCAAGAGAATTGGAAATTATAAAATATAAAATCCAATATAGTTTCCTCCTCCTATAAAACAGATGGAGATATTTTACGGCTTCTAGCAGAATGTCATGCATTGCTTCATGAACCAATAATTTCAGAACCACAGTTAAGTGTGATTCATTATTTTATATAATTTGAGGTGTGCATCTGACTTCGTATATTAGAGTAAACTTGCACATTGGAGAAAATATAAAATGACACTTTAAGGTTGCCAAACTCAACATTATTGGATTTCTCAGTCAACCAGCTCTTTAGTAGAGGTATCTGGCAGGAATAAACCACAAAATCAAAATAATGATAATGTGATTGAAGTTTTAGTTGCACTCTTGTGGCAACTACCTTGATTTTTTTTTTATCAGTTAAAATCTCTAAGTCACAGTAAAATATGGG
>JAOYMU010000192.1:82413617-82431691 GCA_025802295.1 Psammodynastes pulverulentus | reverse complement strand
TTTGAGCGCCACCTCGGCGGAAGGGTTGAAAAATAGAGCGCCATGGCGTTCAAATAGAGGTTTTACGGTATATATTTATATATATGATTAAGATCAGTGGTGGAATTCATGTAGTTATAAAATAAATAAGCTGCAATTTTTTTTAAAAAAAGTTTCAATGACACTGAAAACTTATGACTGTTTTTCACACAACCATTGCAGCATCTCCATGATCATGTGATCAAAATTCAGACGCGGACTCATATTTATGACAGTTGCAAAGTTCCAGGGTCATGTGATCAGTTTTTGCAACCTTCTGACAAGCAAAGTCAATGGGGAGGCCAGATTCAGTTAACAACTGTGTTACTAACTTAACAACTGAAGCAATTCACTTAACAATTGTGGTAAGAAAGGTCTCAAAATTCACTTAACAACTGTCTCAGTTAACAGAAATTTGTTGCTCAATTATGGTAGTAAGTCAAGGACCACCTGTAATGTTTTCAGTGACAACATAATAATTGTTTTTAATTTAATACTGCAGTAAAACTGGACTAAAGTTGGACTAAAATTGAAACTACATGTGATATAAGAAGAATGAAAACATCCTCAAAGGAGGTTATGTTGGGCAAAACAACAGGGATACTCAGCAGTTTGAGTATATTGGCAACAATAATATTTTCTGACCTTTTTAAACTCCCACATTTGTATGGGTTAACATTGCTAGAAGGGATTTAAGTTTCTTTCCTTTTTCCTAATGGTTTAAATCGGGATTGGTGTGCAATGGCCTCTATCAGAACTGGATTGCTGTTATGTTCACATGTGCTACCTGTTTAATAAATCTTGCAATTTAGTTCACAGAAACATGTTTTGTTTTAGTAAAGGACTTTTAAGTCACCGATACAATCACTGCATAAAAACAATACATTACTAGTCTGAAGTTCATAGTTTTACAATCTACTTCTCCATTCTCATCTGTCAATAATTGCAATCGATATTTCTAGCATTGGTGAGAAGGCCTGTGCAAAGTGGCTCAGATCACCTTAATTAAGATCCTTATATGTTGCCAAAGCATATAAGCAATACATTCTCTTTTCTAAAGGCAAAGAGATTACATGCTTAAAATTGTCTGATGTCATTGTCTGTTCTCTCTCGCATGTAATCTTTTCCAACATCTGCAGACACCAAAACATGATATGCTTGTACCAAAGCCTCTTCTGATATTTCCATTTGTCTCCAACGTCAGAACTGAACTCTGATATGTATAAAATCTGAGCATAACCTTTTTGTAGATCTTGCAAGTGCTGGAAGATGCTCAAAGAAAACTTTGGAAGAACTCAAGGGAGCAGTGAAACCATGTAACTGACCACTTTCCTTTTAAAAACCAAAGGACCCCCATATTCTTTAAACAAGCATCCTCAAGGAAGGTTTGAAAAGCAGTTCTTCAAAGCTGTGTTCTACTCTGTTGATTAGTGCTACTACTGAGATAAAAACATAAAATTTCTGGGTGGTCTCCTTATTTCTGATCATTTCTCTTACATCTTTCTACCTATAAAACTTACTATTACTGATGATCTGAGCCTTTCTCTCTTTCTATCTCTATTTTTGTATTTAGGCATCTACCAGTTTTATCTGCATTTTTATACACAGTTGGATGGCTACTGTCTAAAAATGAAGACCATAAATATTTAAAGCACTTAATTAGCCTGTAAAACATAAGAAAGGAAAAGATGAAGTCTAAGGTGTGATTTATTCTTTCAGACAATTCCATTATAGGGAATTCGAGAAACTGAAGGGCAAACAGTTTGTTCTAAAAATATAACTTTTGTTAGCAGCCGGGTGCACACTGAAAATAAGGTAGAAAAAGATGTATTGCTATGGCATTCCACAGAAAGTAGCTCATTACTGCCATGGAAAAGCAATGGATTTAGGTCCCACCGTAAAAATGGGAATGTCTAATGTTAAGAAAATTTAAAAAATATTGGAAAGTTGGAAAATTAGACAGTTTACAGGTTGAACAAGTAGGGAACATGCTTTGATAGTCCAAACATCAAAGACATTACACCCCTTTGCACATCTGGGGTTGCACTAACCCAAACAGCCCTGGTGCATAATCTGGAGGTCCTCCTGGACTCAAGCTCCTGATTGAAGAGCAGGTGGCAGCCATGGCTGGGATGTCCTTTGCTGAACTTCAAGTTCTGCACCAGTTCTTCCCTTTCTTGGACAGAGGGGCTCTCTGCTTGGTCACTCATGCCCTGGCCATCTCCTGTTTGAATATTGCAACATGCTCTGTGAAGAGAGATGGCTCAGTGGCTTAATGATTAAGATCAGTGGTTGGATTCAAACTTTTTTACTACTGGTTTTGTGAGCACGTACACAGAGCGTTCCAAAACGGGCAATTTTAAGCTTGAAAACTTACCTTACAATCAGGACTGGTGAGTAAAACAGCTGAGGTATGGCAATCCGCTTGCTGCATGAATCAGCTGAGCTACAAACAAAGGAAATATAGGACAGAAAGGGTGGGGGCAGGTGGGTGGGGCCAACTGCTGACCTATGCTATTGGATCGCTAGAACCATTGCAAACCAGCAGCATACCATCACTGATTAAGATGGTCTTTGTTGCAGAAGTTCAAGTCCTAGCACTGCATGGTGAGATGAGTTTCCGCCATTCACCTCAACTTCTGACCACCTAGCAGTTTGAAAGCATGTTCTATGCAAGTAGATCAATAGGTACCATGTTGATGGAAGATGAGCTGGTGCTTCATGCAAACAGTTAGAATTTTGCTAGCACTGGACCTTCCCAATTGCAACACCCATTTGTGAGAGGGCTTCTGTGGAGGTAGAGAGCCTTGGATGACACTGCAGGAAAGCCACTTGTCTTTATTTCTGGTGCAAAGCTAACTTGCCCTCCAATGGGCCACTTTGGGAACCATGCCAGCATGTACCAAACAGAGCTAGTAAACAGGCAGGCAAACTACTATTCTGCATCAGCAGTGTTATCTCCTGACCAATGTAATATTGCCATACTCTAAATAAATAAATAAAAAGTTCTACTCTTGAAAAGTATCTGCAGGGAAGAATTTTGGGTGCCCAAAGAAGGGTGCATGTAACACATTTGCTCTCCAAACTGCATTGGGTGCAGTTTGCTTCTGGGTCCAATTCAAAGAGTTGGCTATGACCTATAAAGCTTTATATGGCATGGGGCAGGCTACCTATGAAACTATCTTTCTGTTCCATCCGTCCCTTCCACTCATCAAGTAGGGAAGTTATGTTGCAGACCCCGTCAGTTAAAAAACTTCAACCAGCAGGGTCCAGGAAGACAGTGTTTTCTGCTGTTGCCCCCACCCTGTGAAATATTCTTTCTCTGGAGGTGAGTCAGGTTCCCACTCTCTGGCTTTCTGAAAAGGAGTCAAAACACGGCTTTGCAGTCTCACATGGGAAGCCCACAGGAGGATGCAGCCATGGAACTGATTAGTGCTGGAACACCCTCCTGTGCCTTTCAATTAATTTTAGCCATGTTAAAGCATCCTTGTCTCTTTTTAAATTTTAACTTTTTTATACTGTTTTTAATAATTTTAATAATGTATTGTACACTGCCAAGAGTCCCTCTCTGAGGGAAGAGGGTGGTTAAAAATGAGATTAATAATAATAAATAAATAAATAATATCTATTTGATTTAGCTCAGAGTTCTTCAGAGGTTATCCATTTCAACTCATGTTAGAATCAGAATAGCACTAACCCTGACCCAAACATCCATCCGTTTTAACTTTAAACAAATAACTGATCTGTTTTTGCTTTTCAATAGAGTTTCATACTTTTGAGGACTCATAAAATCCCCCTGAGCATTCAAATTTAAGGTAAGTATTTACAGAGATCATTATGCAATTATGTTTTGATTATTCACCATCAAGTAGGTATCAACTCTTACAAACTTCATAGATAGATTTTTCTCCAAAATGATACATACTTAACTGGATCTTTCTGGTCTTCCAATGAATTAAACTTTAATTTTCTTTAAAATAAATAAATAATGGAGAATACCCTGTCTTTCTACTTTTATAACAAACCCTTACTCATATTTACCTAACCTATCAACCACATTAATTGGACCAAATCATGAAATCATCCCCAGAGGAGGACTACCACTATTTTCATTGAGATAGGGTATAATAACAGAATTTTGCAAGACTTCTTTCTGCATGTTTACTTTGCCCATCATTAAAAAAAGAAAATGAACCATATATGTACAGAAGAACGAGATTGTAGACCTGCCCTTCAGACAAATTGGCCTTCAGACAAAGATAGCATGAATAGTAAAAATACTCTTGATACACACACACACACTTAGATATATATGTGCACACATTTATTTGGAACTAATCTTTAAACACACGCTCACACACATTCAGCAAGTTCCTGGTTTAAGAACAGCCCAATTTAAGGACAACCTATAGTTAAAAAAGGAGCCTAGTATAGCAAAATTTGAGTTAAATCCACAATAATTCAAGTTCATTACACAATTCTACTTATACAATAATACTGTTCCAGCTTACATACAAATTCGACTTAATGACAAACTTTGTGAATGGAACTGGGGACTTACCCGTAACTAAAAAGGCAGTTCCAGATTCCAATCAATACTCTTAAAAAGAGATTCCCACAGCCCTCAGCACCAGCTCAATTTCCTTTGAGGCTTTTCTAAGAAGTAGTCTTTAAAATAAAGGCCTCCCTCCACCCACGTCTAACTTTTTATACTATCCACATTTTAAGTCCATAAATACATATCTAGCTTATCTGTAGCTGATTGCTGGCAGAAACCAAACATGACAAGCATAAAGCTCATTGGGTACAAAATAGCTTTCTTTTCTCCAGCGTGTTAACAGAAATTGCACTCTTAGACTAAAGGTTGACAAATTACATTTTCTTCAAAGAATGCTTGACTGAAAATGAAGAACATTTATTAAGAGGTTTTCCACATATCAATTGGCAATAGGAGACCATTGCACTGCTATTCAGAGAAATATGATGAATTATAATGCATTTCAGGGAAAAAAAATATTAAGAAAAAAGAAAGAATTCCAGCAGTCTTGTGTTGTTTACTGGGCATTCTGGTTAGAGAAAAAGAATGAATACAATGCATATTACCAGTTCAGTTTGGCTTTGGGACATGTGCTGACTCTAATTAGGTTGTTTCAGAGAGATCTGAGGCTCTCTGAGAAGGAGGAGGATTCCCTCTGAAACAATGAAAAGCTTTACAGAATGTTAAGCTTTGTAGAGCTGCTAAAAGACAAGTAAAACAACAACAGCGGCAACAGCAAATTTTGTTCTGTCCTTTTTCTACATGGAACATGACACAATAGAAGTGGAGTTTGATGACTCATTGCTTTGTCTTCTAATTACAGGAGATGGTTACAAGCACTGTGCATTAAGGGTGAGATGTTAAACCTTTTATAGAAAAAAAGATCTGTTCAAGCACGAAACCAGTTGGTGAAGAACAAATATAGGACAGGAGAGACCTGGCCTGGAAGTAATAGATGTGAAGGGGATCTATGGTTGTCACTGACCACAGTAAAAAGTGTCATTGCTGCAATGACACTGCTGAAAGGCAAATGCTATTTTGGGGTACATTAACAGGAACACTTTACTCTACCCTGGTCAGACTCCATTTGTAATGCTGAGCAAATGTCTATAGTCATTAAACCATGTGTGAACTAGCTGTAGGTGACATGAAGGTTAACATAGGTATGGCCATATGTGTGAAGGTTTTATTGCTGTAGATGTTTATGCTCAAAATGTTTACTAGAAGCCAGAAGCATGAAAATAATGCTATGAGGATAATTATTGCTACACATTCTGGATAAAACACCAGAAGAGTCTCTAGAAATTAAATGGAAAGCAAGAAATAAAGTAAATGGATTATTCTTTCAAATAATATGTTAAAATAGAAATTAGAGGGTCATCTTCAGAGTAAAGGTATCTAAAATTGTTATACCAGGTAATTTGTCCAAACATACACAAAGACCACTTCAATAAATATTTCCTGATGTTGAGAATTTAGCCAGAGCTCATGCCTTTCAATAAAATTTGTTAATCTGAAAAAGTGCTACCAGACTCCTTCTGATTTTTTTCTTCATCTTTTCTTTGGCTGATCCTTCATATAGTTTCTTTCTTATACAATAAGAAGCATTCAGTTCTTCAGAAGAACTGACCCTTGCATCTCAGCATTTGCTCAGCAAAGTCATTCATAGTATAAAATGAATGATTTCATGGTTGTAAACTCTGATTGAAGCTCCTGTCCAAAGTCGGATTGTAAATATCAGGAGAAAACTGCTGAGAACTAAAATCCTGAGGTTGAGAGGATTCAGGACTTGACCCT
Source organism: Psammodynastes pulverulentus (assembly GCA_025802295.1). Taxonomy (NCBI): domain Eukaryota; kingdom Metazoa; phylum Chordata; class Lepidosauria; order Squamata; family Psammodynastidae; genus Psammodynastes; species Psammodynastes pulverulentus. Next base: position 82,425,339 of record JAOYMU010000192.1, on the reverse strand, counting down.
CATAATTTTACTGAAACATTTGTGAAGGTCTAAGTCTGGAGAATTGCACTTCTCTTTATATTCAGCTAATGTCTTCATATAATCCCTAAAGGAAGGGGATTGGAATTTAATTTCATTGCCCTAGAAGGAGCATCATACTTCTTGCTTGACATTTCATATGGAATTTTTCTTTCATGCCTGCATGTGCTTATTTAAGCACATTTTCCATACATTGTCATAGGAACACAGACAAGTTTCAGAAAACATGATTCATTTTTAAAACATCTTGCTCATACTGGGAATTACCGATGTAATTTCACAGCACATCCTAAGAAAAGTCATGTTATGAATAAGAATAAATTGAGAAGTAATCCTCCCCCCTTTCCAGATACCAGTCCTTTGAGTTTTTCAGAAATGTCTACCTTTTCAGATGGATAATTGCCTGCCAAAATAGACATTGTGTGTACATTTGCCAACTGATGCATATTTCTCTCTTTCTGTCGCCCTCTCTCTGCCCCACCTCTCATTTCCCCCTCTCATTTTCCCTCTCTCTTCCTTCCTCCCTCCCTCCCCCTCTCTCTCTCTTCCTCCTCCCCCCTCTCTCTGTCCATTTCTCCTACTCCCCACAGCCATTTTGTGAGGAAAGCAGAAATACCTGTGTTTAATATGCATCACACCAACTCTTAGCTTTTCAAACACTGGCCTTTAGAAGCACAACGACTGCATATGAATGAAGGAGCCATACAAGGGTTTTCATATTCGGGTGTTATGCATAATATTGCTCATTACACTGTATTTCTCTCTGGGCCTCTGTAATTACATGGTGTTACTCTTGCCATTTCATGTGAGGAAAAAATGTAGCATGATGTGTTTTACTGTCCTCATCTTCACTTATGTGACATTTTAATGGCAAACGTACCCATACAAAAATAATTACTTTTCAGAAATGAAGGCAGAGAAAATTACAAAATCAAATATTCAAAGCTAGCCTGCCCTACCTCTAAAAGGAAGCTAATATATTTTACATTCTTCATGCTCGCTGCTTCAACTCATCCTGAGCATACTTCACTGTCAGAATTTTTTAATGCCCTGGATTTTAACTAGAGCTCTTCCACTTTACAGATGGCCCTGTTAGAAAGGTCAGGCTGCTCCTTCCTCTCTCCAAGCTGAATCAGCTTCTCCCCTTCAAAAGGAGGGGGAAACTATCACCATTTCACATTTTTTGGGTGGGGGTGGGGGAGTGACTGCTACTGAGCCTTTAGGAGAGATGCACAGAATAAATGGGGTGCAAAGAAGGAATTAATAGAAAAGGTTCAGTCAAAAGCAAAGAGAAATGGTGGCAGACCCCGCAAAGGAGTCTCGTTTCCCAATTATATGCAATTTCCAAAAACAATTCCCCCCCCCCAGTTCTTCCCCCTAAAGTTACTGATCTGGGAATTAAGCCCTACTGGATGCACATGTTTATCATTACATCCTTAGCTTGCCAAACAAGGCCGGCCCCAAGCCGCTCTGATCCTCACAACATATTCAGTTAACTAGAAATGGCAACTCATTATCGACCAAAGATATATCCTTCCCTTTTGGGAAATAGCCATATATTTCTAATTAATTTCAGAATGTGCTTAGCATAGCTACAAGGGGGCAGGGAAAACACTGGCATGTGGTCTGTTTTGGGGGGGAAAAAAGCCTGGCATTTTTAATTGGTAGGTGTTTCTTAAATAAATGTTTCATAAGATTACATTCTTCAGGAGAACAAATCTGCTTTGTGGCTCTCACTGTGTATCCATAGGCTTATTCTGACACTATCATTTACCAAGCCTCGAATCCTCATTACTGGACTCAGCGGGCAATAGAAAACCGCTGTCCTGATACCATCCCTGTTATCTGTTTTAATAAAAATGTAATATCCTCTCTCTCCATACACACTCAGAATGTTTAAACAGAAACATTCTGTTCCTTTCCCCCTTCTCCCTGCCCCCTTTCCCGCTGTTAGTGGTCAACTTGTAGAAAAGCTCTGAATCATATTGTTTTAATCCTTCGAGATGAAGGCAAAACAATTTCATTTTGCAGCTGGGCTGAAGAAATAGCATTTCTCAACAGGATTGGCATTTTCTGTGGCGACTCCTTATTAAGTGCCCGTTGCCTTCACATTCAGGAGATGGGAAGCCAAATTGGTGCAATCAGAATGTCTTTTTCTGCTTTCTGAATACATGGTAATTGGCTTTGCTTTCTCTTTCAGTCCTGGCAGTCACAGGCTTGATATTTTAGCTTCTCTTCCATGAAAAAAAGTTGTGTTTTTATATTTCCCACGAATATGCCCAGCGGCGTATGGATTGGTAAGGCTATTTGTGATATTGATAATAGTAGGTGATTTTAGCTTTATTGTGCAACAGCAAATGAGACCACATTGTGTCAAGTGATCGCCATAAAAGGCTGATGGAGTACATATGCTGCTGCCCCACATCTCAGGCTTGGAATCTTCCTATAGAGTTTTGCCGTTGATATGCTTTTAGTTTGATCTGGAAGGATTTTTCTTCTGTTTTCAAAATAGCCTCATTTAAAGTAGTTTTGGCTGCCCTGTTGCTCACTCTTCCTGTCAAATAACAAACACAAATCACTCATTATATGCAAAGGCAATAGTGTATAACTGAATCTCAGAAGGTCCTATGACCTGTAGGGTGCCCCCCCCAAAAAACCCTATTACAAATAATGTGTGCTTAACCTCTTCAAAGGTCATCTCTCTGGCCCCATTATCAAATTATTTGAGGCAAATTAAATGGGGATGTGGAGGCTAGAAACAGGTGTAGGGGCCAATGTATATGTTTCTACAGAAGATTATGTGCTGGTTGCTATGTTACTAATCAGCTGCAGGGGTTTGTTATCTCTCCATTTGAATGCTCTATAATAGATTTCCTCATTCCTGTTCAAGGAGTGATTCTAGGAATCTATTGAGTAGCAGTCTGGAAAAAAAAAAACCAAAACAGATTATAACTAAATAAATGTATTTTTTTACCCTTGTTCTAATGATTGAGTAGCATATCCTAGGTGAGTCCTAAAAAGCATTGTCAATATGCTGAAGGAAGACCCTTATTAATGACTGCAGTAGAGATCATACACACCAGAGCCTTTGCTTAGACTTCAGGGATATGGACCTTTCATTGTCAGGGTTGCTTTTCATGAAAACTATTCAGATAATAATGCCCACCTTTTTAAAAAAAAAATCACACTGGGTCTACTTAATTTAAAGTAGATTTTAAATTAACATTCTTTTATCTAATGTAAAACTGATTTTCCCCAAATATAGATCAGCAATATAATAAAAGCAAAGCATCAAGATTCAATTCCCAATCCTTCCATGCAACATGAAGCATGGGAGAGTGGGCAAGGCTGTTGATGTTGTTGTTATTAGTGATGGGAAATAGCGATAGCGATAGTGATAGCAATAGCACTTAGAATTATATATTGCTTTATAGCCAGAGGTGGTATTCAGCAGGTTCTGACCAGTTCTGAAGAACAGGTGGTGGAAATTTTGAGTAGTTTGGAGAACCGGTGGTAACCTTCCCCCAGGAGTGGGGAGGGAATGGAGATTTTATAGTATCCTTCCCCTGCCACGCCCACCAAGCCACACTACACCCTCTAAGCCACGTCCACAGAACTGGTAGTAAAAAAAATTGAATTCCACCACTGACCTATTCGTGGTAGAATCAGGGTGAGTGGATAGAACTGAACATTTACTGGCCATGTCCTTCCTGACACCTACACAGAGTTCACAGCAGACTTTTTTTTTCTTGAGCCCTAGGAGAAAAACATCTGCCGCTATCTAGGATTGAACTCTCAAACTTCCAAGTGGGAGGCAAGTGACTTCACTACTAGGCTACCACACTTCTCATACTATCTCTCAACCATCTAAATAAAGTATAGGACTAGGGTCAGGAAACCCAGATTCAAGTTTAAACTAAACAAAATTCAAAACGTCATTGGCTAAAGTTGAGATATTCGTGTTTTTTCACCCCCCACTTCTCAGGATTTCTGTTGTGATTCTATGAAGGGAGATACCTAAGATTCCTCTGAGATCCTAGAAAAAAAGTAAGATATAAATTGAATAGATAAAACACCTAAAGACAGGCATGTTGGGAAATGAATTTCCATTAATTCCATTGAAAAGCACTGAGTGAAACAAAACACCCCTGAAATATTACCTTCATTTGCCTTCCAGTTTCTCTTCGTGTTTAAGGTTCTTTCATTTGTTCTTGGTTTTTTTTTCTTTAAAGCAACTCTCTCTCTCTCTCTCCTTAATCTTTAAATTGATATTTATTCAGAACTGGCTCAAGAGGATTTCCTAGAATTTTCTGAGAGCAGTTATTTATCTTCATAAAACACCGCCGTTGTCTCCGTATGCATGTTCCAGGCTTTGTGAAACAGGGAAATGATTATTAAAATTGAGCACTGCCCTTAAATGGCTTACAAACATCAACTTTCGTGGAAATAAAGTAGTTAAATATAACGTCATGTAAGGGCAGGCATGCACGGAGTGGAGGCATTAAGAGTGGATATCAGTTGGCTGTTTAGATATCAATTACTCTTTTCAGAAACAATTTAAATAAGCACTTAAATCAGACTTCAAGGAAGTTTTGCTTTGCTTCGCTTCGCTTGGGACGAATGAGGCTTTGAACCTACAGATTTTTCAGATCAGTATGCAGCCAGTCCAAGTTAAGGGTTTATAACATTTTTCTGCTTTCTTGATTTTCTATTTGAAAAAGAAAAAGAAAAGAAAACCCATGCCAATTTTCACTGTGTACCCTTCTTTCTCTTACCACGCTTCTATTTTGCTATTCATCTTCCTTCACTGTGCAAGCTACATGTCGAACCAAGTGGCAAAACTAATTAGGCTGTGTAGTTAATTCTTCCAACTGCAGGAGGGTTTCAATGGAATTGTCACTATATTGTTTATTAGACAATTTGGTGACAGTGAGGAAATTTCAGCATCTGTTTCCAGTGCATGTCCAGATCACAATGTTCTAAAATAAATGAAACCTAATGATTTGCTAGGACATGGTGAGCCATGGGCTTCACATCAGGCAGTTAATTTGGGATGACAACACGGGAATGCACTCAGCAGAACTTTGATGACCATATGGCTTTAAGAAATCACGCCATTAGCATGCGCTGAAATGAGCAGAATGTCCATGCAACTGGAGGACAAAAAAGAAACGGACTACTATAGGATTTGGAATAGAGTATATGAATGGCTGAAAAAAAGAGACTGAAAATCTTAATTTGTATATAATGCTAATATATATAGAGTCATGAATAACCTAGGAGATTTGGAATTTGTAAGGTGAAATATTAGAATAATTAGTATGTCACACACAGTATCGCTGTAAGTAGTTATGATCAATATTTTATTTGTTGTTATGTTTAATGTGATGTATGTTTTTATGTTTTTATGTTTTATACTTATTTAATAAAGATTTTTTTTTTTTAAAAATGAGGAGCTGGATTGTTGGGGGGCAATAGGCTGACTCTGTAAACCTCTTAGAAAGGGCTGTAAAGCGGTATATAAGTCTAACTGCTATTGCTATTAGGATTGCCTGCCTGCATTCAGACCCAAATGTTCAGTGTTTCTTAACTTATGGTTGATCTTGTTAATGTCCAGATTCTAAGTTTTAGGATTTTTTTTCCCCTTCTGTTCAATCGTGTCCAATTTTTGGTGACTGTCTGGATCTGAATCCATTCCTGAAGTTTTCTTTGCAAGGTTTTTAGAAGCGATTTGTCATTGTTTTCTTCCAGGGGCTGAAAGAAAGTGACTGGCCGAAAGTCACTCAGCTAGTTTTTGTGCTCAAGGTGGCACTAAAACTCACAGTCTCCTAATGCCTTAAAAGCTGCACCAAACTGGCTCTCAAGTTTTAATTACCATCTGGCTAATTTTCTTCCTCCATTACACCTATTACTAAGTTAGCCCTTACTTATTAGCTAAGGAGTTCCTGTTGATAGTTTCTGCTTTCCACTTAACCTTTTAAATGGAAATGGAAAGCTTGACAATTCGAAGAAAATGACATGCAAACTTCTTTCTACATCCATAATGTTTCTAGATGGTCATGTTGCCAGTAACGGTGACAGAAGATGGGATTAGATAGTATTTGTTCTGATTCAGCAGCACATCTGCAATTTTATGTTCTAACAAAACATAACCCTAAGTAAGCATACAAAGAACACAGACCGATATCTGGGCATGACCAGGAATTCACGCAGATAGTAATTTGCAGCATAATTACAGAGAGCCCACAGTGCATTAACTTCCTCTGACATGGTTTTCAATCCATTTTCTGTAATGTGCTTTTTAAATACAGGTAGTCCTCAACTTACGACCACCATTGAGACCACAATTTATGTTGTTAAGTGAGTTTTGCCCCATCTTACGATTTTTCTCGCCACGTTTTGTTAATCGCCGCAGTTCTTCAACTAGTAACATGGTTGTTAAGTGAATCCAGTTTCCCCCGTTGACTTTGCTTGTCAGAAGGTCGCAAAAGGGGATCATACGACCCCGGGAACCGTCATAAATGTGAATCAATTGTCAAGCATCGGAATGTAAATCACGTGACCATGGGGATGCTGCAACGGTCATAAGTGTGAAAAAGGGTCATAAGTCACTTTGTTCAGTGCCGTTGTAATTTCAAGCAGTCACTAAATGAACTGTTGTAAGTGGAGGATTACCTGTACAACTCCTTCTAATAGATACAGACTCATGTCTGTATCTGCACACGTTTGTCCAGGAACACATCCATTTGTGACATATCTCTGATATACAACTGTCCCAAATCAATATTCCTCTGTAATTGTTCTGACCTAGGCTTCCCAAAATCACGAAACAGACTCCTTGTCCCGACAAAACCCCTTTTTACTAGGCTAATATGAATTCCTATCATTCACATCCAGCAAAGTCCCGGCAAACAGTCTTTCAAGGGTAAATTGCAACCACAGACCTTATCAGGCTTGGAGAATTGCCAGGCTGATAGCTTCCAAGCACAATGCTGTACAAGGAAATACTTGGCAAGGAACCCTGAACAAATCTTCACTCTAATTAAATGAACTAATGGTCTCCTGCAAACACCACTCCCCTTTCTCTCCTCTTTATTCCCTATGGGAGGGACCATTCACCTGTACCCTTGCTCCCGAGTCGACCCATGTTCCTTAACTGTTCCCTTCTCCTGGCAGCTCTGCTCATGCATACATTGGGAACAGGCTCCAGCTGTTCTTCTACCCCACTGGTCTCCAACTCCAAAGGCACCTGATAACTGTCAGACGGCCCTGGCCCCAACTCTGCCTCCAATGCAGAGCCCATGTTTAGCTATAAAGTGGTTTCTTGACTTTAATTTGGCGTACCATGAACCCAAACAATTATGGTTTATCCTAACCTTCAACCACAGCTTGAAAAATAACAATTATTCTCCTCAAAACGGAGAAAAGAACCACTCCTGCTTAATCATTCAACTTCTGCCAAATGGACGGAGAATATGAATTTCCCCCAAACAATCATGCTGCATTGTCTCATGAATGGTCTTCATTTTGCATCTCTTTCATAAACAGAGAGGATTCAGTGAGGATCATCTCCACATTCAATTTAACTAGTTTCCTTTAAGGTACCGAAGGATCTTGGCAGACTTGAACATTGGGCGCTATCTAACAAAATGAAATTGAATGGTGAAAAAAGGAAGGTTTTACATTCAGGCAAGAAAAACAAAATGCACAGATACCGTGTAGGTGGTACCTGACTCACTGGTAGTAACTGTGAGAGGGATCTTAGAATCCTAGTGGACAATCACTTAAATATGAGCCAGCCATGCTGGCTGCAGCTGCCAAAAAAGCCAACACAGTTCTAGGCTGCATAAACAGAGGGATAAAATCAAGACCACTTTATAATGTTTTGGTAAGGCCACACTTGGAATACGACATCCAGTTTTGGCTGCCATGATGTAAAAAAGAGGTTGAGACTCTAGAAAGGGTGCAGAGAAGAGCAACGAAGATGATCAGGGGGCTGGAGGCTAAAACATATGAAGAATCGTTGCAGGAACTGGGTATGTCTAGTATAATGAAAAGAAGGACTAGGGGAGACATGATAGCAGTCTTCCGATATCTGAAGTGCTGCCACAAAGAAGAGGGAATCAAGCTATTCTCCAAAGCACCTGAGGGCAGGACAAGAAGCAACGGATGGAAACTGATCAAGGAGAGAAGCAACTTAGATCTAAGGAGAAATTTTCTGACAGTGAGAACAATTAATCAGTGGAACAACTTGCCTACAGAAGTTGTAAATGCTCAGGATGAAATGTACTTTAGAGAGGCAATATTCAATCACTCAATCACTCTTTTGCAGGTTTAAAAATATTCTTGGAAAGATTATACGCATAAACATCTATTGATAAAAAATCTTGAGTGTCTCCTTTATCAGGCTGGGAAGAAAAGCTCATTATTATTTTTTCCTGATAGGATCCTTCTTTCTCTCTCTCTTTCTCCATCCTTTCTCCCTCTCTCTGTCTGTCTTTCACACTTGCCCTCCCTCCGCTGTCCCTTCTTTGTTTAAAATAAGCTGACCACATTGTGACCTTTGGTAACCCACCGGCCAAAAATTACAACCAGCCACGCAAACAAGCAGCACGGGGTCAGAAAGAGCAGGGTCTGCTAAAAGTTAGTAATCATACATTAATTCCCTGACATAATTAATCAAAATGAAGTGCTGTTATCTACTGCAGAACCTTTAACCTGTTACAAAGGGGTCAATTAGACAACCACTTGAGCCCCGGAGTTGGGGTAGAAATAGCATGCTCCCTTCTCATCTAGGGACACCCAAAGTAGAGAAGAAGAAAAAAAAAACCCTTTGAAGTCCCCAATCGACCAGGTTGGAGATATAATTTCATCCTTCAAGTTAAAAGCTCTCATTCTCTTTTTTAAAGGCGAAGAAGCGTTGCCCTGTACAAGTGGCCAAGGGTCTTAGTGTGTGTCCCTGGCTGCTAAACATTTATTGGTTACGTTCCTTTTTCAGGATTTATTTACTTACTTACTTACTTACTTACTTACTTACTTACTTACTTACTTACTCACTCACTCACTCACTCACTCACTCACTCACTCATGTTACTAACTTAACAACGGCAGTGTTTCACTTAACAACTGTGGCCAGAGAAGTCCTAAAGTGGGGCAAAACTCACTTAAGCAACTGTCTTGTTTAGCAACAGAAACATTGGGTTCAATTGTGGTCATAAGTCCAGGACTACCGTACCTGTATACCAAACATGGAATTTTCCCCAATCTTAGAGGCCCTTTTCTCAGTGAGTTTTCTATGCATCTCTTTTTTCCTCTTTTTTCAGTAAAGCTTATATATTCCCTTTGTTTTCTCTTTATGAGATTTCAGGAATTATGGAAGAGCTTTTACTCTTATATCATTTTAAAAGTTGACAGAACAATCAATCAGTGGAAGGATTTGCCTCCAGAAGTTGTGAAGGTTCCATCATTGGAGGTTTAGGGTTTCCTGCCTAAGTAGGGGGTTGGACTAGATGACCTCCAAGGTCCCTTCCAACTCTGTTATTCTGTTCTATTCTAAGTTCAATTAGGAATTACTTACACATCCTTTTACACATTCATCATCAATCCAGGGTTGAGAACTTCTTTTATTTATTCCTCATTTAATTTTACTAGCGAGTGCATCTTTGAATATAGTGATTAAGCTACAGTACAAATTATAAATCTTTTCCTGATATGTTTCATTAACTAAGGAAATATGTAAACCGTGAACCTTACTTAATTCATATACAAGCTGTATAGTTCTATCCATAATCTGGTTTCCATAACTCAATATATTTTCTCCTCCTTTCCCCACTTCCCTTTCCTTCTCCTCCATCCTTTCTCCACCCCTTTTCTCCTTTTAAATATACACATACCACTCTGTGTTTATTTTACTGTATCTTTGTTATAATTGACTGGGACAAAATGGTTTTAATACCAACAAACTTTAGCAAGACTTCAGCAAGTATTAAAATTAATATAAATTAGCATAGCCTCACATAGTCTTACATACAGTGTTTTATACATTCTAGTATTGCTTAGTTATAGTTTTATATAGTTATCTTAGTTTACAGCATTTAGATTGTTCATTGTAAAATTTAATTCTAATTTTATGGGATTAGTTTGCATTTTACTACCCGTACTCTGTAATTTTAATTGAATAATTTCATCTTGATTTTACTCTAACAATATTTTTTTAAGTTTTTAGCATAATTGTTATTGTGTTAGTTATATGCTGATTTTGCACTGAAATAATATTTAACTGATTGATGGATTTCCAGCAATTATGTTTGTCTATTGTATCTGCTATATAGACAATCTGCTCATGCTATCAGATCATCAACCCATTGAGTGATAGGTGCCATATATTTATCTTTCCAATGCTCCGATATCAGCTTTTGAACACATGTCTGTGCCCTCATTTCAACTTTATTTCAACTTTACCAGTAGCAGAATGTTTCATCTAGTTTTAGCCGCCACGATATAAAAAAGATTTAGAGACTCTAGAAAGAGTGTAGAAAAGAGCAACAAAAATGATTAAGGGACTGGAGGCCAAAACATATAAAGAACAGTTGTGGGAGAAAGAAGGAGAAGAGGAAGGAAAGGAGGGAAGGAAGGAGAAGATGAGGAAGGAAGGAAGGAAGGAAGGAAGGAAGGAAGGAAGGAAGGAAGGAAGGAAGGAAGGAAGGAAGGAAGGTTGTGAAAAGATGGACTAGGAGTGATATGTGTTCCAATATTTGAGGAGCTGCCACTGAGAAGAGGAGGTTAACCTATTCTCCAAAGCACCAGAAGACAGAACAAGAAGCCATGAGTGTAAACTAATCAAGAACAGAAGCAACCTAGAACCAAGGAGGAATTTCCTGACAGTTAGAACAATTAATCAGTGGCACAACTTGCCTCCAGAAGCTGTGAATGCTCCAAAACTGGAAGCTTTTAAGATGAGATTGGAAATGTTATAAGGTTTCCCGTTTGAGCAGGGGGTTGGACTAGAAAACCTCCAAGGTCCCTCCCAACTTTGTTATTTTGTTAGTTCTCAATTTGTGGGAACAGGTAACAAAAGACTTTTCTTTGAGTTATGTGTGAGTGCTGCCTGGTATGAGGAATGAAAGTAGATGAAGCCAGAACTAGGTTCCCCAAGCCACAGTGAAGACTTACGTCAGCAGAGTTCTCTTGAGGTTTTCCCAAGACCTCAAGAGAAAGGTAGTTTCCTGTTGACATGGTAAGATGGAAGGAAATGCCTAGAATTTAAATTTAAACCCTGGATCATAGATCTGCATGATAGTTCTGAGCAAGCTCTTGCAATGGGTATTGCAACATTGCATATGTAACCCAAGATAAACATAGCTTCCAGCGCAAACCTGTGCTGTTATTTTCCTCCTTCTGAAGAAACTTGGTAAAATGCTGTGGGTGCTGTTGTCCCATCATGGCAGTTTCTTGTAAGAAGTTATTTCAAACAGAGCAGAGCTTGTGTGTGTGAGAGAGAAAGTGTGTGTGTGTGTGTGTGTGTGTGTGTGTGAGAGAGAGAGAGAGAGAGAGACAGAGACAGAGACAGAGACAGACACAGACACAGACACAGAGACACAGAAAGAGACAGACACACACAGAGAGAGAGAGGGAGAGAGAGATAAGCAGAGAGAGATAGAGAGAGATAGGTGGGGAGAGAGACACAGAGACAGAGACAGAGAGA
>JAOYMU010000192.1:82396263-82410067 GCA_025802295.1 Psammodynastes pulverulentus | reverse complement strand
GAAATCCTGACTTCATTTTCTCTATTTCTGTTATAAAAAGTGTGTACTGAACATTTTTCTCCATGTTTCCCAATTTACTAGTTCAGGCCATTGTTCCTTCCCCCATTCACTGCACACATTGGCCAGGGGTGTCCAATCTTGGCAACTTTGAGGCTTGTGGACTTCAACTCCCAGAATTTCCCCATGCTGGCTAAGGAATTCTGGGCATCCACAGGTCTTAAAGTTGCCAAAGTTTGACAGCCCTGACATAGACACTACAATGCAATGTGCAGTCATAGTAGGAAAGTTTATGCATAAAAATTACATATTGATGACTAGATAGCTTTCTTCTAAAATCAACACCTGAAATATGGGAAGAGAGAATTGTCAAATGAACAAACCATGTTCTGGAAGCAAAGGGGGATGATGGAAATCTCTTTGTAGAGTGTGGGTGGGTGGAATTTCATTATTCCAGAGCTGATGTAGCAACATTTTGCGCTCTCCTGGGAAAATAGGTTGGAACACCCATTGATTTCTCTACCTGTTTTGATTGTTTCAAAATCAGCTAGAAGGAAGATTATTGTTTTGAAATACTTTGGAAGCACAGGATGACTGAAATGGGTGGGAATGCTGAGTCTTGCAGTATGTGGTGAGGCCACAAAAAGACAAAAAAAAAACACTATGTAATTTTTGTTAATAAAAAAAATCTAACTGATAATGCTAAATAATAGCAGCATGTGTTGGTGTTGAAACACAGCCCTCTCCCACATTAAAGTCAACAGTAACAAAAAAGTATTGTCCACATTGTATGCATAGAATCTTGATTTATTCTGTGGTCTTCCATTTACATCTTCAGCTCAGCAGCAAAAGACCTGAATCAGCTATTTTGGAAAACAAGAAAATTAAGAGAAATCTAGAATATATATATTGGCAGTTCAGTGGTTTGAATCCCTATTACCACATAACAAGGATAAGCTTCCATTACTTGTCCCAGCTTCTGCCAACCTAGTAGATCGAAAGCACATAAAAATACAAATAGAAAAATAGGGACCACCTTTGGTGGGAAGGTAACAGCATTCTGTGCGCCTCTGGTGTTTAGTCATGCCAGCCACATGACCATGGAGACATCTTCAGACAGTGCTCACTCTTCGGCTTTGTAACAGAGATGAGCACCACCCCCTAGAGTCGGAAATGACTAGCACATATGTGTGAGGGAAACCTTTCGAATATATATTGGGATATGAAGCTGCTTTCCTGATAGAAATATATGAACGTACCTGGGCTAACATTTAATTTTCAGCCTAAATATAGAGTGGACTACTAACACAGGGTTTCTTCAAGGATGACTATAATTGATTCCTCCAAACTAGAAGGAAGATTGGAATCTGTCCAATAACACAGCTGAGAGACTTGACAGAGAAGGCAGGAAATACAGAATATTAACATCCAGATTAGTCTTCTTTCTTGATCATTATACAATAGCCTGTAGCCTGATTTATTGTTTTAATTTTTCCCTACAATTTACCTACAAGGGAAGTAGCTCCATGTGCATTTCTGAACCTATGGATGGCTATTTCCTTTTTCTTGATTTCTCCTTACAGTAGGTTATTTTTTTATATCCTGCTTTCCCTTCTTCCTTTGGCTTCCATCCAAATTTGATATTTATTGAAGAATTATTTTCAAAAGATTACAAAATCTAGTACATCCTAGAAACAGTAGATCTGTGGGATTTGTAATGGAATAAGACAACTAACTTACACCCACAAACTTGCACAGGCTACCCCCAATGTGTTTTTATTTTGTATTTTTAACAAACTGCAGCTGGGTAGAGTATAAATTAAAGGGAAGGCTTACTTTTGTAGGGCAGACAGTATTTGGCCCTTTCATCTTGTTTTTCCCATCAAAACCCATGGCTGCTGCTTTCTTTGTTTTTTATTTGGTCTGCAAGAAATACGATGTAGCTATCTGGGGACGGAGGCTGAGCAAGCAGCAAAGGGGGATATTTTTTGATAAAAATAGCCACAGGGAAAAGAGTTCATAGCCCCTCGTTCTGATCAATCTTACTATCCACGCAGCCTCTCTGTGGTTTTTAAAACTAACATCAGGGACATTAGATTTTGCTTTATAAGCTTTCTGGAGCAGAGTTTAGATTGAATCTTTTTCATTTGTCAAACCCTATTAGAACATTCAAATACAAACATTTATACAGTGTCTATATACTTGCTGTGTATAGTGTGGTATCATCATATGATAACTATTATGGTAATGTATCAAATTTTTGAATCCAAACACAAATCATTTTAAATACCAGTTTTGCTTCTCCAAAGCGAAGTGACCTTTCCACAAATGCACTGTAACTCTTTAAATGATGGTTCATGAAATGAGAGGTAACAGACTTGTAAAACATGCTGACAAATGGCATGCTTGTTTAACTTAAAGAATCCAGAGTGAAGAGGGAGACAGCAGGGTTCCCTCAGATATTTTGCCTCTTTCCAAAATATCTGGCCAAGCAGACAGTGAGACTCTACAATGGTCTATTGGCAAGGATATCTTTAAATAATCAACCGCTTTAGACATTTGAGCTTTTGCCAAGTAGCTGTTTCCCATTTACTGTTTTTGGTGTGATAAGATACGTATACATTCCAGTTTAGCAGAAAAACTCAGGGAGAACAGTCTGATGGTAACAAACATCCATTTACTTTACTTGATTTTAATGCAAAAAAAATAATAATTCTGAAGTATTCCTGAACATAAAGTAATGTTAAGATGCAACAGAAATATAACATAGATGACCTTATATATACTGCTGTATCTCAATATTACTTTTATGTTTTCTTCCATTGTGAACACAAAAGAAATGGTTTATCTCTTGATCTTCATCAATGTTAAATAGAGAGAAAATAGTCTTTGTGTGTGGGTCCATTTGTTTTACAGGGAGTTCCTGAAGACGTTTAATTCCAGAAGGATTTTTCTGATGGGTATGGATTGCTGGTTTTCAAGTCTCACTGTTAGCATTGGCTTTTTGTGCCTGTCTTGCTTTGGTAGATGCAAAAAATATTTTCTATTCATTATTCTGTTCATTTCCATTATTAAACTTTCATTCATTAGTTAGAATTGCAGTTATTTAATTATTGATCAACTCATTCCACTCATAATTTGCATACATTTTCGTTTGCCATTAATTTCATTGAGAGAGGCAATCTATCTTCAACATTTAGTACCAATGGTTCTCACTGAAACATTCGATGAGTTCTTGGAGATATTGATATTAATCCCAGGGTATTGATATTACTGTTCTACAGTCCCATTTCCTCAAGAGGCCCCTTTCTGTAACCTCTAGAGCAGGGGTGTCAAACTCACAGCGTTACATTGTTGTCACATGATGCATTGTGACTTTTTCCTCCACTAAAATGGGAGTGAACCAGAGGTGGTATTCAGCAGGTTCTGACCAGTTCTGGAGAACCAGTAGAGGAAATTTTGAGTTGTTCAGATTACCAGCAAAAACCATCTCTGACTGGCCCCACCCCCATCTATTCTCTGCCTCCTGAGTCCCAGCTAATCGGCTGGGTCTTCTTTTGTTGCCCTGCACAGGAGAAGAGAGCTAGAAATCAGGTTAGTGAGGTGGGGAGGGAATGGGATTTTGCAGTAACCTTCCCCTGGAGTGGGGAGGGAATGGAAATTTTACAGTATCTTTCCCCTAGAGTGGGGAGGGAATAGGCTTTTGCAGTATCCTTCCCATGGAATGGGGAGGGAATGGGATTTTGCAGCATCCTTCCCCTGCCAAGCTCATCAAGCCATGCCCACAGAACCAGTAGTAAAATATTTTGAAGCCCACCACTGGAGTGGGTGTGGCCAGTGTATGACGCATTTGGCCCGCAGGCAGCAAGTTTGACACCCCTGCTCTACAGGCTTATGTGTCACTCTTAAAGAAATGAGAAGCAATTTGAAAGAAAAAAGAGCTGATTTCATTCCCCCCCTCTATTCCCACTCATTTTGGACATGGAAATAAATGCAGCAATTGATAATTGTTTTCCATTTTATTATTGATTGGTTTAACTTGTGGATCATATCAGTCATAGTGGTGGCAAATTCTTTATTTTTGTAGCAATGGTTAAAACAATGCACAAAACAGTGTTAACAATCAATGTCTTAATATTATGTAGAAAAAAACCCCAATATAAATAACTTCCATTTGCAGTTGGCCCATTTCCACATCAATCTCTGAAAGCTTCCTGCAATAAACAGCTTTTGATGGTTTTTCTGATTTTCAAACAGATTGGAGCTAGCATGTATTTGCATGAAATATGAATAATTACCTTTAGCTTTATTATGAACATTCACAAAATTGAATTATGTAGTTCCAGGAAAATACTGGAGAGACAAATGTTGGATAAAAATTCTAGTAACAAAAGAAATGAAAGAGGTATAATTTCCTTCAGAAGACTGAAGAAAGTCTGTTTGTTTGTTTGTTTGTTTGTTTATGAATTGAATTTATATATACACCCATCTCAACCTTCTTACTCTAGTTCATATTTTTAGTTCATACAAAGAGCACGAAATCAAAGATATCATAAAAGTGTTACAATGTACCTAAGGCCCATAAAACCTGTCCATGCAGTCAAAATTCTATACATTTAATACCTAGGTAACAACTTGGGCCCAACATCTGAAAGAAGAGATAGGTTTTCAAGATTTTCCAGAGTGCTAAGCAGAATGACAATACCCAGATCTTATGGGAGATGTTGCTGTTCCATAGTGAAATTATTGCAACATTGAAAGTTTGTTTCCTGGTCCTACTAGATAGCATTGTTTTCCAGAGGGTAGTGCAAATAACCTTGTAACCATGTAGGCAGGGGTGGGATTCAACAGGTTTGCACCTATTCGCAAGAACCGGTTGTTAACTTTCTAAGCAGTTCAGGTTTTTTCCACTTTACAGGGCTAATCCTGTAAGGAAGGCAGGAAGGAAACATTCTAGTGTTGTTTCTAGCCCAATCTTTATTGCCCTGCTTACAGAAACTGCCTCTTGGTTAACCCATATAACAGCTAAAGGTTCTTGGCGGCATGCTCAGACTTACTGTTGCCTGAGCTCCACCCAGTCACATGATCACCCAGCCATGCCTACCCGGTTGGTAATTAAGGCAGAGAACTGGTTGCTAAATTATTTAAATCCCACCACTGCATGTAGGGTCTTATGGGTGACCACTAGTATCTTAAATTGTATTGGGAAATCTATTGGGAGTCAATACAGCTGGCATAACAGTGGGCATACTGCCTGCACTGCTGCATTTTTAATGAGCTGCAGTTTTGAAGTTTTCAAAGGCAGCACTATGTAAAGCATATTGCAAGTGTCCAATGGTTTGAGTATCAGAACAATTCACAAAGGTTGGTTTTTTTTCCCTTCTATCTGTGATTTTTTTTTCCTATAAAGGTATATTCCCATTATTTTTCCTTATTTCAGATTTCTTAATAAATAAATCTAGATTTTATCTTTCTTCCTTTAAGAAAGAGAAAAAATGTGTTGTGCTAATATCTCCAAATTCTGTAATTTTCCTTGTAAGGGAACTGTTCAAGTTGTCTAACCATTCTGCCTCTCTCTATATACTGTATTTTCTGCATTTTTCAGCATTTTGAAGGCCAACACTTTGCTCAACATTTGGTGGTTGAAGCTAACAGGGTGAGTTTCACATGTCACTTTGGATGTGTAGGAGGAAAATTGGATTTCTTTTTTAAACTGTCATATGGCTGTTATAGGGTTTATTTGATTATGACAATGTTAATGTGTTTTATCCTTAAAAGGGTAAGAAAGTGTACTGTCAGTTTTCATCAAATACTTAGAGACCTTTCAAGGCCTTAGAAAGAGATGGAAAATTGCATATCTTTTTCTGTATATGAATTCCACCAAAATGTAGTAATTTTCCTTTTAAAGTAATTTCAGAAATCCAGTGTAAGAGTCCCCCAATAGCAATGCTAAATTACTTCATATAAAAATGTCTTGAAATTTCCCTGAATTCTGCAAACAACAGCATTTTTTTTCCTATGCAGTCCAGCACTGATAACATATGAATTAGGACTAAATAGTGCTCTGGATTTGAAGTGCAAAACATGATTTGGAGTCTGTGTGACTATAGAAGCACTATCTGCTGGCAACTCCTGAAAGCAACTGCCTCCTCTCCTGGGTTCACATGCTTGACTTCTGCAGTTGCCCTATGACTCCTGGAAAATACTTGTGTTAAGGTGTCCTCAGCAGGTGCTGCATGGATGAAATCACATTTTGCCCTTCCAATCCACAATGTTACACTGTCCTAATATTAATGCCACATGTTAGTCATTAAAAACAAAGGTAGTTAAATCATCTCTCAGTTACTTATTACTTTCATCCTCCTCCTCACTACAGCACTTTCTGCTCTAGTTGACACATTTGGTAAAAAAGGAGAGGTTTCCAAAAAAGAAGAACTAGACTGCATGTGTAACATTTATGAATTTACTCACCAATGCTGAGATGTTGGACTAAAGAACTTGCAAAGGACAGGCATAATAGGGTCTCCTCTGTTTGTGTGTTTTGTGGCAGTAGTCAGAGGGTCTCCTGTGATTTTATTCCCCTTGAGTTTATTCAGGTACAAGTCAAAAGCTAATGCCTATTGGAGGAGAAGATCATTGTTATGTATTCATTTCATTTTTTAAAATGTATGATGCTTCTCTATGACCTCATTAATTGCTCTCCTGTGTTGGGAAATTGTTGGGAGGTATATGCTTTTTGAATTGCTGCTATTCCTTGACTCTTTCCCCACCTCCAAAGCAGCATATAGATTTGCCCAGTGCTGAATATGAAATCCAGCAGTGAGACTCTTTTTAAATGGAGGTGAGTAAAGGTGACCTGAACAGGAGTTTGTTCATTCCAGTACGTGCACTGAATGATGAGAAATGCATACAACAGGAAGAAGGACATATTGCAAAAATGCAATATGAATTGCAGAGGATTTGTTGTGTATATACATGAGTATATGGGTGTGTGTTTAATATATTATTAATGCTATTCAGAAATTTATCCCTAATACTTCATACACTGTATTCATAATATGACAACTTTGAATGGTAAAATTGTATTTTTTAAATTTGATTTAAATAATTATGGTTTGACCCAAAGATGAATAAATTACCTATGTACAGAAAGGAGGAAGAGCAGCATGGCTAGTCAGTTCCACTTCAAAGTATGGATACAAATGTAATTGCTAGTATAGTGAGCAACAATTTATTTTAGACTGTCTCATCAACAGAGACATCAGACAAAAGATGTCCTTGACACCAAAAGGCTTGTTTGGCTGAGGAAGTAGAAGTTTAAAGAATAAAATATAAAGAACTGTGTCTGGATGGGTGGATGTGAGCTGCACCAAATAGGAAAAAAAGAGCACATTTTCAACAATGGGACACTGAACCACGCCTACATCAGCGGTGGTTTCCTACCAGCGCTGCCACCGGTTCGGTGACAGCGTGCATTCGTGCACAGCTCGGGCAAGCCCCAGCCAAAGTGCCTCCCAGCTATTCTAGCAGGGAAATCCACTCAGCCATGTCATTTAGCTGAGCGGATAAAGGTAAAGAAAGACAGTGGGTGGGTGGGCAGGCCAAAAACCCCCGCCCAAACGCTGAGCATCAGAGCTACCGCTCACCAGCACTGCCGGCTCGCGCGATTAGCCACGAACCTGCAGAATACCACCACTGGCCCACACATATCTATACTTATCTGAATCATAAATGGTCACCTATTATTTCAAGCAGCATCTACACTTTCTCCATGAAGGCATTCAAAATTGGGAGGAATTGGTAGCGCTTTTTCAGGCTAGCTCATTTTATTAAAAGCTGTAAGCATTTATGAAGTACAGATCATTTCATCAAGAATTAGATGAAAGGTTATGCTGTTTAATAAAATGCGTGAGTCTGAAAAGAGCATCCAGATTCCTTCTGAGGTTCATCTATCATAGATTATCCCATCTCTCCTCATACAACATCTATGTTTACCTGACTAGGTAACATCATCAATTCAATAGTTGGGTAACCAGGAGCCATGGTGGCACAGTGGTTAGAATGCAGTATTGCAGGCTAATTCAGCTCACTGCCAGGAGTTCGATCCTGACTGGAATTCTGACCTAGGCTTCACAAAATCACCAAACAGACTCCTTGTCCTGACAAAACCCCTTTTTATTAGGCTAATGTGAATTCCTATCATTCACATCCAGCAAAGTGCTAGCAAACAGTCTTTCAAGGGTGAATTACAACCACAGACCTTATCAGGCTTGGAGAGTTGCCAGGCCAATAGCTTCCAAGCACAACGCTGTACAAGAAAATACTTGGCAAGGAGTCTCTGAAAGTCACGAACAAATCTTCACACTAATTAAACAAACTAATTGACTCCTGCAAACACCACTCTCCTTTCACTCCTCTTTATTCCCTATGGGGGAGGCACCATTCACTGTCCACCCGAGCCTTTACTCCTTAGTTACCCCTTGTTCCTTAACTGTTCCCTTCTCCTGGCAGCTCTGCACATGCGCACATCGGGAACAGGCTCTCACTGTTCTTCTGTCCCATTGATCTCCGACTCCGAAGGCAGCTGATAACTATCAGACAGCCCTAGCCCCATCACTGCCTCTGATGCAGAGCACTCATCAGAGCGTTCCCCAGACTCTAGGACTGGCCCATGTTCCTCTCCAACCTCCTCACTGTCCGAGTCTGCCACCAGCTCTGCTAGCTGCTGACGGGCCATAACACTTATGACCGTTTTTCATAGTTATGACCTTTGCAGCATCCCCATGATCATGTCATCAAAATTCAGGTGCTTGGCAACTGGTTCGTATTTATGACCTTTGCTGCATCCCGGGGTCATGTGATCATCTTTGGCGACTTTCTGACCAGCAAAGTCAATGGGGAAGCCAGATTCACTTAACAGCCAGGTTGCTAACATATCAACTGTACAGGTTCACTTAACAACTGTGGCAAGAAAGGGCATAAAATGTTTCACTTAATAACATAAATTTTGGGCTCAATTATGGTCGCAAGTCAAGGACCTGTACTACTTTTTAGCATTTCTACTCTGTTAGTTGTTAAAGTAGCTCTAGTTAAATACCATCTTTGTGCTATTAACAATTGCACTGAGATAATAGGACCACTCATGCCATCACATTCTTGTGAACCTATCTTTATCCTTGTGTTCTTCATGTACTGGAAGTGGAAGAGATGTGTACAGAGATGCTTGCTCCATATCTCCACGTTCCTGCAAAAATGCAGATGTGCCTCCTGATATGCAAATGGGGGGGGGGAGACAAGACTATTCAAGAAAGATAACAGTACCACCTATGCAGGCCCACCATGCAAAGAACAGCCCCTGTACAATTAATGCAGAAGTGTACTATTAGAACTCATAACAGGCATAACCCTGGGCTCAGCTGCAGAATCTTAACCTGCAAGATTGAAGGTTCATTTTTTTTTTCAGAGAAAGGCAGTGCTTTCAATCATCCTTTAATGAAACAAAGATGCTTGTCTCTACATTCACACTCAAAGTTTATCCCCAATTAACATATGCAAAGAATGAAAATCTTGTAATATGTTTGGGTAATTTGATTCATTTGCCCTTCTGCTCATGTACTTGCTTCCCCCCCCCTTTAATTACAGAGGGGGGTTGGTTGTTGGTTGCTACAATCAGTCACATACGGGAGAGATAAGAAAAAAATATTTTTATAGTAGGATTGCCACCTGGTCTGTTTGAAACCAGTTTAACCGCCCTGTTCACTTCCTTCATCTGTTCTTGTCATTGAACCACAATACTGCACAGTTACCACATTTCACATTTCTATCCACAATCATGCAAATCAGCAGAGGCCAAAGCACATTTCGGGTAAGCTGGCATGAAATATGACAGCAAGTCTGAAATGCCATCATTTCCCCCAAATGAATTTAACCCAATCTGTTGTGCAGACTAATGGTGTTTTGCAGCAAAAGCAAAACAGAGTACGTTTGAAGGACAATTATTTTTTTTTGCCCCTGAATTAATTTATTTATTTTGTCAAGCATATATGAGAAAAACAAGTATGTATGAACATAACATATAAACATATAAGTGAGTACAAATAAAGGAAACATTAGGACAGAGACGGTAGGCACATTGGTGCGCTTATGCACGTCCCTTATAGACCTCTTAGGAATGGGGTGAGGTCAGCAGTAGATAATCTAAGGTTAAAATTTTTGGGATTTGGGGAAGAGACTACAGAGTCAGGTAGTGCATTCCAGGCACTAACAACTTTGTTGCTGAAGTCATATTTCCTGCAATCAAGTTTGGATCGGTTTATTTTGAGTTTGAATCTATTGTGTGCTCGCATATCGTTGTGGCTGAAGCTGAAGTCGTCATTGACAGGTAGGACATTATAGTAGATAATTTTATGTATTACGTTTAGGTCAGACCGAAGAAGGCGAAGTTCTAAATTGTCTAAGCCCAAAATTTCAAGTCTGGTGGTATAAGGTATTTTATTTTGAATAAAAACCAAATTGAAACCAAATTGTTTGTTGGATAGTAGGTTGCTTGTCTCTAAGTGGAGGGTAATGCATTAGTTTATGTGGATTCCATGACCTTGGAGGTGATGCAACATAACCCTCTACCTATGTGTTATTATAATTAGTGAAAAAGTTTAACGCAATGCATATGTTTTGATGCAACTTTTTATAGACTTCCCACTTTATACAAACCATATTGCATGTGGTTATTAAGCTAAATTTCGTGCAACAAAAAAGCATCCTTTCTTTCAGCAAGACACTATTTGTCTTTTCCAATCTGTGCACGTCTTAGACTAGGACAGAGGGCAAGCAGTTGGTCTACAAATTTATCAGGAAGTCAGTAATATTGAATTTGCTTTTTTTTTATCTGCAAAAAGCTATTTTAATCTAAAGGAAATTGGGGAGGGAAGAAAATCGGCATAGGTGGAAAGATTTCTGTCTTTAAATAAAAAATTCATTTCTTCCTCTTATTTGTCTTTAATTTTAATCCAGGCCTTTTTTTTTTTTTAAGAAAATGCAATTTTGATAGACATGTAGGCACACCAGAGAAGAATAACCAACTAAAGTGACTGGAAACATAGCTTTCACCTAAAGAAGACCATTCTCCAGGGAACAATTGTTAAAAACTAACTGCTTCATGATCCAGAATTTGTATTTACTAACTGGTGGCTTAATTTTGACCACTATCCTGCTCCATTTTTTAAACCTATACATGGGGTAACTACCAGCCTGAGGTCCAATTCTTTCTAACTGGGCAGAACCTTTAAGTCCAGTCTCTGAAGATTATAATTATTATGTATGTTTTAAACATTCTAGTTTTCTGACATTAAGCATGCCAGCGGATCCTTTTTCAATAGCTGTTTTTGTGATGGTTGTTAATTTCAGGGAAACATGTCCACTTAAATGTACACAGCAATTCACAACTGTCACTGTTGTGGTAGATACAGGATTGTTCTTTGATTAGTAAATAATTAATGGAATTCACTTCTTATTATCACTTGTGATAATAAGAACCAGCTTAGATGGCTTTAAAAAAGTTCAAAGAAACTTATAAGAGAGAGAGAGAGGGAACGATAACAAATGGATCATTTCCCCCTCCATGGAATGATTTTTACATGTGTTGAGCTATCATTTCTTTCACTGCCATCTAGTATTGGCGTTGTTAGCTAGAGTTGTCCAACATACCTAAAAAACATGATACCCAGGAGACAGATGTGAAAACCCTTTGCTTTTGTGTTTTTCATGTGTATTGAAAATCAAATTTCACTGTGTTATTTTTGATGTTCATTTGTGTTTATTTTGGTGTTTGGATTTTTAAAGGAGATGTGTATATGAAGATCACATTAAAAGGATGTGTGATAGCAAAAGGCTTAGGAATCTCTGAGTGTAGAAGAAAATATTGGTAGCTCAGGGTTGAAGTGTGTGGATTCCTGGATTCTGTCTGTGGAGTCCTGGTTTTCTTGCAGACATTTCATTATCAAACTAGGCAACATCATCAGTGCTAAATGGGCGTGTCATTTTCAATGTTTGGGAGTGGTCTTGGTGTTTCCTTGGTTGGGCTGTTGCTTGCTGCCAGCTTGTTTGTCTGAGTTGGTAGTATCTTTATTGGAGTATTGTTTACTTCTTGATTATTGGTCTAGTGCCCATGCATCATGTTGTCTTTTTTAACTGGGTGGGCATCCAGCCCACGTCTCATGAGTTTGACACCCCTGGATTCTAGTGATAATCTTGGTGTTAATCTCTGCTCATCTGGGTACTGATTGATGTGAGAAAGTGTTTTGGCCTTGATCCAAAAAGGGTATATAAGTATACTAAGACATCTGTTAAGGTTAAAAAGGTCAGGGTTCAATCTCATACCCTCTTTTGTGGGAGTTTTGTGTAATCCGAATAGAAGTGCCTACAATAGGTAGGTTTACCGTGACCCATACAGGAAAGTATTATGCTATTTTAATTTATCCTTCCATCTCATGTACTTTGGTCATAAAGTTAGAAGAGTCCGCTAATTGTAGTTTCACATACTTTTCTATCACTTGGTTTGATCCTCTTTATACGAGTTTGTATTTTTTAAAAAAAAAATCCTTTTAGCAATTCTCTCACATTTTGTATGAACTATTTAAAAGAAGCACATTTTTTCCCCAAGCAATTTTTTCCTTGTTTGAGGCATTTTATTTCTTTTTACCAATACACTTTTTGGTGTGGATATATGCAAATATCGAAGAATAATTGCATTTGTGTGGGAAGCACAAATCAAATGACTTGTATTAAAATATGAGCTGATCTTATTATAGGGACATTAATGGATCACATCATTATCTATTCTTTCATTGGGTTAATATAAATGTTCTTCCAATGTCACTATTTTTCATTATTAGCTGCTGTATCGGGCCCTGTATTTGCCTGATTTTTAATCTAATCTGTCCTAAACTTAACAGCAATCAGGATATGTATTCTTTTTTGTCTAACCTTTACTCTAAAAATATATTAAAGTTTCAATCTCATCAACAATTCCAATATTAAAACAGTACCCGATATCAAATCTTGCTACCTCAATATACACATCTATATACATACGTTTCTTCCCATGCCTTCATTTCCAAAATCCCACACTCAAAAAAGTATGGTGGCAAGGGAGATGAAACGGATTAAATAATATGTGATAAAGTACACAAAGAATTTTGGTTATAATATACAGATGGATCTGTGGGAAAATATATGGTTATATAAGGTTTGAAATTTACATTATGTTATGATCTTCAAGAGAACTTTTATAAAATACTGTTGGTACATGATGCCAGAGAAATTTTGGCCTTGGTTGTGGTCAGTTGTAAATCAAGGACTACCTAAATGGGTGGATTGCTTTCAGTAGCAACTAATGTCAGTTTATATAGTCAGACAGGCTGTATTTTCAAATCATGTTTCTTTTTTCCCTTTAAATGCTGTCAGTTAAGTAGAATTCAAAAAGAATATTATGCCATGCCTATATTCTTGCTAAATGTTAATTACTGGCATTTACACTGGAAAAGCCTAATTTACAATAGTGACCAGCATAAATAGCTACACCAACACCAGCTAATTTACAGTAGCTATACCTATATAGATACTGTAGGAAAGCTACGGAAAAAATAGACAGCGTACTAAAAAGCAGAGACATCACCCTGCCAACAAAAGTGCGCATAGTCAAGGCTATGGTTTTCCCAGTTGCAATGTATAGTTGTGAAAGTTGGACCATAAGAAAGGCTGAGCGCCAAAGAATTGAAGCCTTTGAACTATGGTGCTGGAGAAGACTCCT
>JAOYMU010000192.1:82312082-82324207 GCA_025802295.1 Psammodynastes pulverulentus | reverse complement strand
GCCGGGTTGGGTGGGTGGGAGGGGGAGTTTTGAAACGGGTCGAAACGCCGAGAAGGGAAAAAAAAGGAGCGGGCCTGAGGAAGAGGCCCTCCCTGCAGGGCCTTCGAGAGGCCTTGTCCGCTCGCCCCTCCTTCCTTCCCTCCGCAACAATGGCGCCGCGGCCTCCACGCCCGGCGTGAGGAAAATGGCCGGCCCGGCCTACCTTCTTTCCAAAACTCGAGGCCTCGCTGAGGAAAACGCGTCCCTGGAATCCGCCCGGGGGTAGCGAAAAAAAAAAGGAGGAGCCAAGAGCAGGTCGCGCGCGCCGGGCGATTCCGAGGCCGGTCCGGGGATTATGACGCGTTTCCCCGCGCCCTGTGACGTCACGGCACGCCCCGCCCACGTCAAAGGCCGCCTGCGCCGCGGGCTCTTCCCTCCCGCGTTGGCTCGCGCGTCCGCGCAGGCGCAAGCAGGAGGCCACGCCCCCGCCCCTTCGCGTCACCAAGGCCGCAAAGCGGGCCCTTCCCCATTGCTTACTCCTCCTCCCTCCCTCCCTAACCGCTACTCGGTTAGGAAACGCTTTCAGCAGGATTCTATTCCCCCCCATCTCCGATTTGCAGAAGGATGTGGCCCTCTAGTGGCCCTTCCGGGCAGTGCAGTCCTTGAATTTGGGATAGCGCTCCTTGACGGCTCCTTTTAAAGCAATCAGTCTGTAGGCAGAGATTCTCTCAGTCATCCAAGTTGTGGTTGTCCCAAAGGTGCTTTTTTTTTAAAGGAGACAACTGGACTTCCTTTTGGGTTTTTTTTTTGAAGAGGTTTCGGTTCTCCTCCAAGAAGCTTCTTCAACTCTGACTGGATTCCATTCCCCACCATCCAGTCAGAGCTGAAAAAGCTTCTTGGATGAGAAGCGAAACGTCTTCAAAAGAAAAAAATAAAGTCCAGTTGCCTCCTGAAAAGGCATCTTGGGACAGATTTCTGAAAGCATGTTTCTCTGAATTATGTGATGCAATTCCCTGCTCAGAAAATCTCCCCAAAAGTACATAAAATGTGTATTTTAAGGTAAAATATACTTTACTTTAGGCATAGGTTAACAGTAAATATGTTCTGAAATACTGAATACATTTAGAAACCCATTGAAAATCATACATTTTAATGTAACGTTTGTTCTGCTTTTTAAAAAATGTGTAAATAAATCTAGAGAGATGGGACTGTTTATGAAGGAACTGATATGAACTTCAGCCATCCTTTTTGACTAACGTATTGTTTCATTTTGTTTTTTGGGTTTTCAGTCATTATTTCACACTTACTTTACATATATTACTTCTGTGCCAAGGAATTCTCAATATATTTCAGCTTAACTGGAAGACAATAAGGAATGCCTTACATATTATGTATTTAATACATATTAAAGTAGTCTGTACAGTCCTCTTTTTCCAAAAGGAACTATAGGTGTTTGTTGTGCTCACTGAACTAGACCTTGTGATGTGATATTATCACATATTGATTACAGCAACCAAGTGAAAGCTACTGTGTTAGACACTTGAGGTTGTTTTTTGGGCGGAAGTGTATACTTAGGATTGAATCTACAAGACCTGCTATGCATCCATTATAGTAGAGCTGTCTTAAATAAATGGGGAATTCAACCTGTATTCATTCAACCCATCTATTCTTCATCAGTGAAGATGGAGAACAAGGTAAGATTGTCAGAAGCAGCATAGTGTCTTTCTAAACCTTTTCTATCCAAAATTGGCTTAAAGGGGAGGGGATGTTTGATCTGCAGCCATTTTCTGCATCCTCCTCACATTATTTCAACATGTGGCTTATTGCACTGACTGCCCTTTCAGATGGGATTGGTTTACAAGGAAACCGGACTCTTTTTTAATGTTTACCCTGCTGTTCCCCAAGACACTCCCATCTGAGATTTGGAACAATTTGGTTGTTCCATTTTGATTCCTTTCTTAAGCTGGATACTTGCTTGATAATTTCAGACATGATTGTACAAGGTAGGCTGTGGTTGGCCAGAGGGTAGGTGAAAAGGTCCTTGACATGCTTAGTTTATCTTTTCAGCAAAATTTTACACAGTTCAAATTGTTGTATTTGAACAATTTTGTGACTTAAAATAGATATTCTCAAGGAATAATCATGGCTTTCCTGCCAAAAAAACCTGCTATCACTTTTGGGGACCCTCTAATCTGAATACAAAGGAACTACTGATTTAATAAGACCTACAATAAATGAGATTTGTCCTACCCATTTGGCTAAATTGTAGATAGTTTGAAACCTAGATTGAAATGCCAAAAATACTCAGCAGGGAATAATCATCTTTGACCATTATGGGACTAGTAAGTAAACATGTATGGAATTACACTATTCCTAAGGATCCCAGTGGCAAGCAGGAACTAAACTCAGATTTTTAGGGCCCCAATTCCCTGCATAACCGCAGGACTATATTCTTCCTCTTCTTCAGTGAAATGCAGATCTAGTAGGTTGAGTAAGAAGTAACCATGTTTGCATAATTGCTCTCCTTTTAATAGCAGGCAGGCCCCTTGGTAGCTAGCATGCTCAGAACTGATCATGGGCCAGCACCCTGTTCATAGATGGAGGATGCATTTGGGGGAGTTGGTGTCAGGTTCTACCTGAGGACATCGTCTTAAGGATGTGGCTGGGGAAAACATAGGTTACCAAGGCGGCCTTTTGTCCCGGGACACCTCTTTCTTGTCTATCATCATTGCAGCTCCTCTTCTTTGAGGTTTGTCTTCATCAGATAAACCTGAACAGGAAACCAAGGGGGTGGGGAGTTACTTAATCCTACCAAATATTCCTTTCTAGGATCTGGAAAATTACCATAAAAGGCAGTAGCCAACTAATCCTCAGAGCTTGAGAGGAAAGACCTTCCCTTTGATATCTTCCTGAGCTCATCAGAGCATCTCTGGGGATGAGATGAAAGGCTTTGTCTTCTCCTTGTCATGTTCTCAAGTCTCCTGGGAATCTCTATTTTCACTCTGCAGAATCTACATGGGGGTGAATGGGCGGATTGAAGTCCATTGCGGTAGTGTATTTGGTTGGTCAATTGCCACCTTTCCTCTTTTTTTGATATCTGTGTGGTTTTGTCCAGAAAAAAAATCCTACACCAGGTATTATATAAGGAAAGATGACCATGGAGGTGTATTTTCAACTGTAACAGGAAAATAAGTCTATGATGATTCTAGTGCAGGAATAAGCATCCACGTATTTTGGATTACAGTTCCCATGAATCTCTGCCAACATGATGAGTAGTCAATGCAGCCATAGCTCAAACATCTGAAAGGTACCATACTGCCTTTATCTATTTTAAACTTCCCAGAATTATTCTGAGAGTGAGATGGGCAGTGTCTAAATTTGATAAATAAATTAATTGGCTGAACTTCCCACCAATTCAAATCTCACCAGACTCAAGGTTGACTCAGCCTTCCATCCTTCCAAGGTGGGTAAAATGAGAACCCAGATTGTTGGGGACGATATGCTGACTCTGTAAAACTGCTTAGAGAGGGCTGTAAAGCACTATAAAGCGGTATATAAGTCTAAATGCTTTTGCTATTGCTATTTGGGTGACCAACTGGAGATAAATTACTTGGTTAGATTTTAAAAAGTGCACAAAAACTGTCCAACTTTATCAGAATGTTTTCTTCACCCAATTCCCCTTGCAATTCTTACCCTGAAGCTATTTGGCTTACACAGTCTAGTTCCAATTCCAAGTTTATTTCTGGTCTCAGAATTTGGCTGGAGAAAAAGTAAATAAAAGGCTTTGTGGGGAGAACCAGCTAGTGCCTATTTCTGCTCACAAGTGTTCTTTGCCTCTGTATTTGTTGAAAAGGGAAATATTTATGCTGTTGAAAACATTTAAACATTATGCTTTGTTGAAAATATTAATAATGTTCACTGCCAAGGGGAAGCCTCTAAGCCTGCCTAGAACTGGTGGTTGCATACCAGGAGAGGAGCATAGTCTTCCAACCAAAAGTGGGCTTGGAATCAATGTTACATTTGAGCTATAATGTTTGATCCAGATATTTGGTCCGTTAAAAAATGATTCTTCAGACATCTGTAAGCTGGGATTGTTCCAGATATTGCCTTTAGTATTTAATTATTACTTTATTAATCACATTTCAAAAGAAGCAAAAGCTTAGTGTTTAAGCATTAAGATGATAGATAAGATAATTTACATAATACATAAGATGAGCAACTATATAAATTTTTTAAATATTCCCTTGATATAAAAATCAAACCAGAAAAACTTGCCATCACATGCTATTTTGTAGTACAGTGATGGCAAACCTATCACACTGTGCCATTTTTGATGACATGCCAGGCCTCTGGAAGTTGCATAAGAAGGCCTTGTTCTCCCACAGTCTCAGAGGCATCCAACAATCACTTCAGCATTCTTATGCAATTTTGTGAGGCTCCAAAGGCCCCACAAGAACAGGGCCTTCTTGCTCGACTTCCAGAAAGCCTGAAGAGGAGGACCCAGAGAAGAGGAGGTCTGGAGAGGTCTCTGTGGTGTGTGTATATATGTGTGTGTGTGTGTGTGTGTGTGTGTGTGTGTAGAGAGAGAGAGAGAGAGAGAGAGAGAGTGGGGCAAATGTATTGCTAGTAGTACTAATAATATTTCAAATCAATAATAAAAAATATTATTGGAAATAATATTTAAGAAAGTGCTGTGAAAGTAAAGAACATAGAATAATAGGGTGGGAAGGGACCATGGAGGTTTTGTAGTCCATCCCCATGTCCATAGCAGAAGATCCTATACCATTCTGGGCAAATGACTGTCCAATCTCTTCTTGAAAATTCCAGTGATGGAACAATCACAACTTCCAGAGGCAGGCCATTCCACTGAGTCATTGTTCTCCGTATCAGGAAATTTCTTCTTAGTTCTAGGTTGGATCTGTCTTTCATGATCTTCCACCCATTACTTTTTGTCTTGCCCTCAGTTACTTTGCAGAATAAGTAGATTCCCTCTTCTCTGTGATAGTCCCTTAAGTACTGGAAGACTGCTATCATATACCCCTAGTTATTTTCTTTGTTAAACTAGACATAGCTAATGCTCTCAATCATTCCTCATATGGTTTAACCTCCAGATCCTTATCATCTTTGTTGCTCTTCTCTGCATTCTTTCTAGGGTCTCAATATCTTTTTTTTAAATTGTGGTGACCAGAATTGGAAGCAATATTCCAAGTATGGTTAATGGGAAAATGCACAGTAAAAATAGCATGTTTTTATTGCATGTCCCATATCATTTACTTTATTAAATTGCTTCTTTATAAAATAGGGTTCAATGAAAATCAGATGTTTATGGTATATTTAGTATACAGTTCCTTGGATAAACACCCCATAAGAAAGTAATCAAGCACAGTTAATAGGAGGAGTTTAAGAGTGGAGGTGGAACATTGTAATTTGAACATTAGAAGTTCCACTTTGAGGAAATATCACCAATTGCAGACAGAATTTACAAACTTATAATCTTTTGTGGTCTAAAAACAATAATCAGTCCTTTCTCATCTGCTATCAAGCATTGCTCTTGCTTAATTGAACTTACAGACGATGATTGCTATTTTTCTTTTACAGTTATTGTGTTTGCCCTATTCTCACTTATTTCAAGCATTTCACTGGTGTGGGTTGATCATGGAGTATAGGAAGGTAACTGTTTTTATTGGCTTTTATTTGAATTAAGTCTGCTCCTTCTGTGGTTGATAATTTGTCTAATTATTGTTGATGCATGCCTTAGGTCACAAAAGAAAAAGATCTAAGACAACTGATCCTTCCCTTTGAAAGAGCCAGCTGTCTTTGTTTGCTTAGAAAAATGAATGTAATTTAGTTTTAGACAATGTTTCAATTCACCGTATCCCTTATTACATTAGAGCAATGTGGTTCCGTATTTACAATAGATACTGTTTGTAGATCTTGCAGCTGCTTAATTCTCCTGAAATATATGGCCAGATTATATTGGGCCTTGTGCTTTCATTTTTCCTTTGATGTATTGTTGTCTATTTTTTTACCCCTGTGGAGTGCTCTGAGAGTTGGAAAGCACTAAGCAAATATTAAAATTAAACAGTAATTATGCACTTTTAAATGTCGTTTCTGTTGACACAGTGATACTAATGTGGTGCTGCCAAACTGACGACTGACAAGAAAATGCTACTTTGGGAGGTCAGGCCCTGGTGGCCTAAGAGAGTAACTCACATTATTTTGTGATTATACAATACAAACCCAAATGGGTCAGGACTTAAATTTCAGCTTTCAAAATAAAATAAAGATACCGTACTTGAAATAATCCTAGCTCACAATTTTCCAGTGCTTGAGGCTTTCTGTAATCAAATCAGCTTCTCAGAAGGCTATAGCGTCCAGAATTTTGAAGGTACTCTTGAGGTTTCTGGTGACAGTCCTCAGGAAACTGATGTCGTCTGTGGGTCATCGTCTTTCAGGAAAGGCCGAATCAAGGGAAGACCTAGCAGAGAGCCACCATTTGAAAATGACCCCCAAGTTGTTCACTTAGCCCCGTTTCTGCATCTCCTGTCATAGAGTGATAAAAGCTTGGAGAAGAATAGTCTGCAACCCAAGGATAGAAAGAGGCTGCAACACTCTTTGTACCCTTGTTTTTCCTCAGGAGTTACCACCACAAGAAGCTAGAAGTATTTATTGTTTATTTGTTCTACTACATGCCCTTAATTTTATGAACATTACTTCTGCCAGTCCTTGAACCAGGAGTGAGACCCTAATAGTCCATACTTGACATTAAATCCTTCCTCAAAGATATATGAATTTAGCACAAATGGCTACATCAAGAATCTTTTTCATGTTCATTTATACTTGAGAAATATTATTTGAGAATAGAAGTCTTGCCCACAAGGACTCTCTCTCTATAGACAGTCACAATGCACTGCATATTCAGAAAAGTATAATATCACATAGAGAAGTATAATGTCACATATATCAAACTGCTTTTTCTTTTTTCTTTCTTCCACTCCCTGTCTCTCTTTTTAAATCTTTGACAAGCTCAGCTATTCATATTTGGATAATGCAGGAGAAACCGGACTGTTGTATTCATGAGAAGTGGTATTACGCAAATGCTTTATTCATCTATTGCGTTATGTTTAAGTAATCTTTCTAGAAGCTCAGTCTTTATTTGCAGAGGGAAGCACTAATTGTCCATTTGTTATAGTAACCTTTTAAAGTGGACAGCATTGCTTACCCATTTTGACACATACGGTCCCTTTCTCTTGTTATACTGGTGCTTTCATGGTACCTTGCCATGTGAGGTACTTAATATTGCTGGACAACATCTATTACAGCTCTTTTTTATAGAGTACAAACTTCAAAAAATTGAATGGAAGAAAACCCTGTTTTGTTTGTATTATTTCCTTTTCCTGCATGGGCATCAGATTTATAGCATAATACATTGATTAAAGGTAGTCATAGGACTATTGCCTGCTTTTGAAAAGACAAATATGGCTATTCCTTCTGCATTTAGCTTCAAGCATTTTCCAATGTTCAGTATGAATGTGCAGCCACCTATAATATGTTCTCTTGAGCAAAATTTAAAACTGTATTAACTGTGAACATAGTGAAGCAGAACTGGGCATTGCAGTGGGATTTTGTACACACATGCATGGAAAGAGTGGTTTTCCTATTCTACTTGTTATGATATTGGATACTGATATTGGATCTTATTGCTGAACTAAACTTACACCAGGATATTCACATTGATGTGATGGAATGGAAGTGATGTGAAAAGTGACTCTTCTAACAGGACCATATTAGATTGTTTTAGGAAACCATTCAGCATCTGCCCCATATGGGGATGGGGATGTGAGGATGATGATATAATAAGAACTAAGCAACCCATGATCCATTGGTCATCATGTCAGAGATATTTTCTTACCTAAACAGTGAAGCAGAATAACCACAGACGGATTGCTATTATTCTGGTTTTAAAAGTAAAAAAGAAAACATTTGATTAAAGAAGAAATATGCATAGCAGGACAGATTGCTTGTTATTGTTTCAGTAAATTCATTAACCCAGGAGTGTCAAACTGAATTTCATTGAGGGCCACATCAGGGTTGTGTTTGACCTTGGGAGGCCAGCTCAATGTTACTTGTTTGGGAGACACTTGTGGTGGGCCCAGTGCTCTGCCAGCGAAAACGGGCTTCCGAGTTCAGTTTTCAGCTGCGATGGCTTCCTGCCCTGCGGCCTTCCCGAGCTCTATTTTCACTGGCAGAAGCACCACAGGCTGATCCTTCACTGTTTCCAGGGCAACCCTGCGGGCCAGATCTAAACACGGATCCGGCCCACGGGCCTTGAATTTGATGCCTCTGCATTAACTGATGATGATGATGATGATGATGATGATGTGCCCTTCAGTCAGTGATGACTCCTGGCAACTGTCTGGACATGTCCCTACAGTTTTCTCAGGAAGATTTCAGAAGTGATTTCCCATTGCTTCTTTCCTAGGTCTGGGCAGAGTCACTGGCCAAAGGTCTCCCAGTTTGTAGCCTGATGCCTAAACCATTACACAAAGCTGATTTCTGTTTATTTATTTTTAGGTGCTACTAATCCTTTTGGTGCTGATGATGCTCTCAATGAGAGGCAGGCATCATAGGCACTTCAATGCTTATTTAATTTTTACATTAAGAATGTGAATATCCATGGATAAAGAGTTCTTCCTTTGCTGTTATTTCAAGACATTTGTCAGGGAGTACCACTAAATGATCACATCTTTGTTAACAGGTTAAAAAAAAAATCCTGAGAAAATTCTCAGTCTGAGATCTGTGAATGGCAAAGAAAAATCATCCAGGAACTCTGTTAGATGTATGTCTCACACTGATTTAATTCTCAAAAACATATTATTGAAAAAGGCCTTATTATTTACATTTGACATTTCAAGCAAGCGAATAATCACAGAATATTCCATAAGAATCACCCATCTGTCACTGTGTTTTATACAATATGGCAAAGCTTGCAAGAAATTGTGTTGTTCATTATGAGGCCAGCAGATGCCATTTTATTTTAAAGAAAAGACACTAGAATATCCTGCTGTGAAGCACATGGATTAACTGAGTATTACATAGCAAAATCTGGACACTTCTGAGATAGGCATGCCTCATAATTCCCTGATAAGCTCCAGTTCATATGGCTGAAAGCTATTCTGCTCTATAATACATCATAGCCAGCTGGGAACAGAATGTACCATAGGCGATAAAGGAAAAAAGAAGTGGGCACACCAATGACCAGGCAGTTGAAAAGTGCAAGATGTATACACTAAAACATTGGTGGAGGGGATGTATCTCTTTTCAAGGGATAATGTTTGTTCTGGTGAGAGGATGAGAAACAAAACATACAAAAGGAAAAAAAAGATGATAGAGCATTTTACATAGACAGAACTGGAGAACATGTAAGAAAAGCTATTTCTTTGAGTACATGGTTATAATTTACGGTCCAGACACTGGAACTGTAGCATCATACTATGCGAATGAGTTACCTTCCTTTTGGCACAGTAACAGATTAATGGCCCTTGGCAAACATTCTCACAGATAATCTTGGAACAGATAAAATATAAAACTTGCCACTGTCATTTTATGCATATAAAATGTTGTTGTTGTTAATTTAAAATCAGAAAGATCCCTTATGAGGGGTATATTCCTGAATATAAGCTGAATGCTGAAAGAATACTAAATAATTGGGTAACAGGACATCTCATTAACAGAACAAACAGAACATGGTTGTCTTGAATTCAAGAAACAGATTTTGCCTGGCCATTAATGAAAGCTGGCCAATATTCATTTCTTTGAAGTAAAAATTAAATATATGATGAAATACATGAACATAGACAAGCTTTCTTCTATCTTGAAAAACAGAATGAATGGAGTCTGCAGCATGAGAAATAGAGGATTTCCCTTTGTTTCTTAAATCAGAGATTGGTTTAACTAACAATAGACCAAGTAAAAGATGGAATGGAGGTCCTTCCCTTCTCTTTCTCTTTCCATTTTCCCTTTGGTCAACTAGGCGGAATATAGGTGAGAGCAATGATGCAGTTCTAATAGTATGGTTAGCATTAGGTCAATAAGCCAGATATCATATTTACAAAGTTGAAAATTTAAAGAGATGAAATAATAGCACTAGAATATTCCCATAGGTAGTCCTTGCTTAATGACCAAAATTGGGACCGGCAACTCCATTGTTAAGCAACACAGTTGTTAACTGAGGCATCATATGACTACTGCAACTTACAGTTTCACGGTTGGCTTCTCATTGACTGCTTATTGGGAGCAGGTTGTGAAGCACTCAAATGATCCAGTGACATGGGATGCTATAATGGTTGTAAGTGTGATGACCAGTACTAAAATTAGTTTTTCAGCATTGTAATAATTTCAAATGATCGTTAATCAGGGTAATCAAATGAGGACTATGTGTGTTCCCTATGCCATCCATCTGGTAAACTCACAAGATTTGTTTTTCTTGCCATGTACATGTATACATCTGAACTAGACGATGTTATTTCTCTGTGTAATATCATATATGTGGGTATGTGGATATATGCCTAATATTTTATTTATTTATTTTTCCTCATGTTTAGGTAGTGTATGTTGGAGGCCGTGACCCTTTGAGAGCTGCATGCAACAAAATTTCATTTTAATGTATGCCAGTGTACATTTAAAGTGACAATAAAGTTATTCTAAGTTATCTATTGGTTGCACATTCAGTTTGATGAATGATAAGCTGCCTCTTGTTTTTGTTATAATTAGGAATAAGCAATGAGGTCTTTCAAATGCTGTCGAATTTCAACATCCAGTCCCCTAATATGCTAGCCAGCATGGTGAGTGATGAAGAATATCAAGATCTGTAGTTCTATCATTTCTGAAGCGAACAAGATTCTTTTGTTTCACAGACTTGCATGTTTAGAAACCTCTTCTGTTAACTGATTCAGCAACATAAACAGCTCTTATTCAGCCAACAATCTAAGCCAGTGTTTTAAAATTCCTAATTTTATTTTTTTAGTGACAGTTAATCAATATCGCAAGTTACATTTGTTTAGCAGCAATTTATTTCTTGATTATAGCTGCCATTTTCATACCAATGTCAAGCATTCCAATTATATATTACTGTGGTTCTTCTTCTTGTTATTAATAAACCAAAGTTGAACAAGTGTTTTCATGAAACAGTTTAAATAAATCATGGCAAGGAGCAAGAATAATAAGCACATGAAATCTACTTAAATTATCTTGTAGCAATAAAGAATCCAGAGAAACTTCACTTTATAA
Source organism: Psammodynastes pulverulentus (assembly GCA_025802295.1). Lineage (NCBI taxonomy): Eukaryota > Metazoa > Chordata > Lepidosauria > Squamata > Psammodynastidae > Psammodynastes > Psammodynastes pulverulentus. Next base: position 82,312,939 of record JAOYMU010000192.1, on the reverse strand, counting down.
ATTGGTTGTGTGCCTTGGTATATTTGTAATTTGTTTTGAATGCACCAGTTCTGAATTACTGTGGGAGAGATTAGATTTGATGCATAAAAGAGATTCAGGTAGTGAATTGTATAAATCAGGGATGCCCAATCTTGGCAACTTTAAAACTTGTGGACTTCAACTCCCATAGTTCCCAACTATGAAATCCACAGGTCTTAAAGTTACCAAGATTGGACACCTCTGATATAAACCATAGAACCCATCTTCTTGGTATTTGTTCTGCCAAATACTAAATCTACATCTACAGTTGTCTTGGTGACAAAATGAAAAAAAAATTCTGCTTTTCTGTTCTTACATCACAATGTCACACACAAATGCATAAAAGGATAGGACCTAGGTCAAGACTTTGCCACATAGTAACACTACTGAATACAGTAGTGAAGGAAGCCACTCAAACTTGTAAGATTAAATTACAAATGTTCAGTTAGTATTTTACAAATGTTTCAACTTTGTATCATTTCTTCCCCACCATTGTTGAAACTGTTAACAACATTTCTTTATAATCTTCTGCCAGATTAATTAGAACACCTTTTTTGCTTGTGGAAAAAGTATGTTTGTGGTAAGCAATTAATCAGATAAACTTTGCGTTGCCAATCAATACACACAGGTATTTTTATCATTGTTTTGTGCATTGATATACAAGAATCAAACTTCACATCTGTAGAATTGCATCCTCCAATTCAATTAGAGAAATATCTGATTTCTGGTGTTGACGGAGAAACTCATGCTTTGTTTTAGCAATGTTATTTGTGTTAACCAAGAGGCAGTTTCTGTAAGCAGGGCAATAAAGATTAGGCTAGAAACAACACCAGAATGTT
>JAOYMU010000192.1:82283817-82295034 GCA_025802295.1 Psammodynastes pulverulentus | reverse complement strand
TTTGCCGGTTCTCCAAACTGGGCAGAATCAGAACAACAGGTTCTAGCGAACTGGTTACAACTGGTAAGATCCCACCCCTGGGTGTAAATCATCTAGTCATTGTATTTAAGCCACATTATTTCCTATGACTTGTAAGCAATTGGACTGACAAAAGATGAAACTGGTAGAATGGTAAATTGCAACCTTTGCTTAGATTTTTGTCTTCATTGTAACTAAGAAATCTCTAGCCACTGCTTCAATAGGAAGGGGACGCTAGTAACACACTGAGCTGTAGATTTAGTATATTGAAAAAAGTGGGGTTGAATTTGCTTTCCTTGTGACCCCCAGAAAGCCAAATTAGGGATAATTAGAATCACATTTGGAATCCCTGAATGATCACATCTTACATCATTTACATTCAAAAATTGATGAAATCTCACTATATAAATTTTTTCTGGCAGCATTAATCACAAGTTTATGGATCTGAGATGCATTTAATATACTCCTCAGGATGGAAAGGGTAAAAGAAAATATAGGAATATATGTGGAAGAGGGGCAGCCCACACTTTCTCTATAACATCTCATTATATAGTGACAAGTGCATTATCTAGTTCTTTTCTCCAACAGTTGAAGTGAGAGAAGAAAACAGTCACATCTACTGATCTCTACATGTGTTTTGCGTTGCATTTTAAGAATGCTACAGATAATGGGGGTGAGTTAAGAAATTAAGTGAAATTTGTCAGAAGATTGAAAACACACACCCTGTAAGAAAAGTCTGAAAGGAGTCCAGTCTGTTTTGCTTTAAGAACAGCAGAGATAGGATTGCATTTAAAAAACAGCCTCATCAAATATGACTCTGAGATGGTCTTCAGACAGAGGTTAAATAGCTGAAAAATACCCTGCACTGAGCAAGAGCTTGGTTTTGATGACCTGCAAAATCCTTAGTTCTGCTTCATAGCTGGTATTATCCATAGAGCAAAGCAGAGCTGAGATGCAATGTCACAGAACAGAGCACTATCTCCTGAATGTATCCGTGGGAAGACTTTGTCTATATTTGTTCCTCTGCGCAATTAATCATAGTAAAAATCTGAGAGACTGCTAGATAAAAGGTCCTGAAAAGACATGGAAGGGAAAGTTGAAAATATGCAATAAAGAAACAACTACAGCAATGTCCCAGTATTGGAGGGGCTCATACAAAGAAGGGGGGGGGTGTCAACCTATTTTCCAAAGCACCAGAAGGCAAGACAAGAAACAACAGATGGAAATTAATCAAGGAGAGAAGCAACCTAGAACTAAGGAGAAATTTCCTAACGGTTTAGAACAATTAACCAGTGGAACGGCTTGCCTTCAGAAGTTATGGATTCTCTATCACTAGAGGCTTTTAAGAAGAGACTGGATAGTCACTTGTCTGGAATGGTGTAGGGCAGGCTCTCCTGCTTGAGCAGGAGTTGTTCTAGAAGACTTCCAAGGTCCCTTCCAACTCTGTTATTCTGTTTCTGTTTAAATATAGAACAAATGATTCAGTGAGCTGAGAATTTCCAACCTGCATATAGCAAGCCTTGTGTGGATGATAGACGCCTATGCAGCACAGATTTGAAAGCGTATGTATCTCAAACTCAAATAAAATAAAACTTTTAAGTAAAACCAATGATGTGGTACTATAGGAATTGTAAATCACATAAATATACAAGTGTTAACAATAGAAGCTGTAAGTAGCTGCTACCTCCTTGTGCAGTAATTGGGATTTTTTTTATGGACAGAAGGATTTATCTCTGTAAGGAAGGCACTGCTAAGCTTTAAGATGCACTAAAAATAGAAATTGATATATTTTATATTTCTTAAATATTTAATCCTGGCAGTGCAGTAGTAGGCATATTGCCACTATATCTTAATGGCTATTGGAGAAAAAGATTACTCTCTTGAGTCCTTCAGCTTTTAACATTAATCTGCAAGTTGTGCAACATTTTATAGGCTTATTTTTTTATTCAAATATAAACTATCTTTAAAATAATAACCAAAAGTATTCAGCTTTGGGGAAGAAATATGACTATTTGACCGGAGCTAGTTAGTCTTACACAGTACAATTATCACTGGTATCACTCTTTTTTTATTTTTTTTATTTAATATTTTTGCTGATCCCCTTTTTGTTTTTTGACCTTTTTAAAAAATCCAAATGAAAGCCAACTTAATGTGTGTTATGTGGCTGGCAAAATGCATGCAAAACTGAATTGCTTGGCCAATAATGCCTCAAACAGCTTTTATTGTCTTTGTGTCCATTACAATTGCTCAGATTTATATCCCCAATCCATTTTTTAAAATATTTTTCTTTCACCTGCCTTCTCCTGTCTGCTGTCTCTAAGCAATGTTGGCATCCAAATATTGAAAGTACAAATACAAGTTCTTTCTTTGATATGTTGTAGTTAATGTATTTGATGAGAAGGAAGTAGAGATAATTTCAAATAGGAATGGTTAATAAGAATGGTTAATAGCATGCTTGACATCTAGGTTGTTGTGAAGGTTACAGCCAAATAACTCAGAATTGACCTGGATCAGGCAAGAAAATATTGTACTTCCAGATATATGTGATGGAATCAATGAAAGAGCATTTGCAAACAATACCGCCTTGTAGAGAAAGAATTCTATCAGCTACAGATGAATGGATATTCTATAACAACAGTAAAGAATGTTCTAGCGCACAGCTAAACATCAGTCTGAAAAAAACAATTAGATATGTTTTATAAATACATGCTACTTAATAAATGCATATTTATTAAATACTATTTAATGAAGGCATATTTCAATGGAATATAGGTAGTCCTCAACTTACAATCTTTCATTTAGCAACCATGCAAAGATACATCAGCAATGAAAAAAGTAACATGACCAGTTCTCATACTTATCCCAGCATCCCCACAGTCATATGATCAAAATTCAGGGGCTGGCATGTATTTACAGAAATTGCACATCCTGAGGTGATTTAATTGCCATTTTCAACTTTCCAGCTGGCTTCTGGCAAGCCAGCACAACAGAGGAAACTAGATTTGCTTAACGGCCACATGGGTCACAACAACCCAAAAAAAGATTGTAAAACTGGGCATGGCTCAATAATCACCTTGCTTAGCAATGGAAATTCTAGTCTCAATTGTGGTCCTAAGTCAAGGACTACCTGTATATGGCCAAGCAAATATTGTTGGTAAGCCATATTCAAGAAAGAAGTGACCCTCATGAATTGTGACCCTGAGGACAAAGGTAAACCTCCAAGTGGCCTCAATGACTCTCTAAAACAATAGAAATGACCAGCTGTCTGCAAGGAGTATAAATCCTTCCATTCCCCACATCCAGTCAGAGCTGAAGAAGTTTCTTGGATGAGAAGCGAAATGTCTTCAAAGAAAAGCAAGAAAGTCCAGGTGTCTCTTGAAAAAAGCACCTTTGGGATAACCATGACCTGAATGACTGAGAATCTCCATAGACATTGACCCATATGAAGGACGTATTGTGATTGTCCTAGTATTGTCAAAGCTGTTTCATGAAAGAACCAACCATTAACTCTCTTTGAGCTGATCCAAACATGTCTTCAGTCCCAACAAAACTGAGTAAATATTTGGACCATATTTTATCTTTGTAGAAGAATCTGTGAAAAAGATTCATTCTTGATGCAGAGCTCAGTGAAGGAAAACCATCCTGAAAAACCATTTCGCGCACACACAGTTTTTGCTAATAACACGTCTCTTTAAAAATGGCTATGTGAATAAAACTGTTCATTGAAAAAAATGAATACTAAATTGCTTTGTGTTCCTCCACTGTGTATGTGTGTGTTTAAATTTCTTTTTTAAAAAAACCCTGTATCACACTGAAACAATCTGACTTCAAGTAAGTGCTTCTTTATACCTGCAGGTATTTCTAAATATGTACTTTAATGGAGCATAAGGAAATCCATTTCTCTAATGTATTTCCTACTAGCCCCAACATATCATGTTCAGCATTTTATCTTACAAGGCACTTAGAAGTTTGAAAAAATGTAAGTGAAAGAGAGAGGGGGGTGATAAAGAAAAACCCCTCCTGTGCAATATACCAGTATTTGATGGAAAGATAATTGGGTGAGCTGAGGACAACTTGTTTTCCTCTTGAAATTGTAGGTCTAGCCTGGTGAGATGAATCTCTTCTGTTTTGCTCTGAAAAAGACTGCAATATATTTTCTCATCAGTGTCAGCAGCCACTGAAGAATGCCAGGGCAGCTAATGTTATGCTTGTCAAACACAAACAAATTTGGTTTGGAGAGAGGGCAAAGCACAAAGCTTCTCCTCAGCCGAAAGGAGCATATTAAACGCGACCCCCTTTTTCGGGAGCTGCCTGTATGCTTGTACAAGAAAGTGCTCAAGATATATAATTAATATTAGCCAGCTCCCAGTAAGGTTAATTGTTACTCCTCTGGATCTAATCTGCACAGAGCTGATAAATCCCACAATGAATTAAAAAAAAATATTTAGGTCAAAGAAAAGTCATTGCCTTTAAAAAAAATAAATGCAGAACAGGATTAATTATTAAATTTAGGATTTTTTTGCAGAGGAATTCAGAGACGTATTTGCAGTAGATATCTTTTAGTGATAAATACTACTACTATTACTACTACTACTACTACTACTACTACTACTAATAATAATAATAATAATAATAATAATAAATGCCCAAGTTTCACCTATCCTCTGAATGTGTTAATCAAAGCTTTTGAATGAATTAACTCTGATCTTAACAGCTGCTGTAGAGATGACATTTGCAGAATAAGGTTGCAGTTACCAACAAAACACAATAATTGCTGAGAGCAATTGAGCTTCCATACCTGAAGGTTTCCTACATTTGCTACATTACATTACATTAGCAGTAATGCCAGAGCTATCTTGTAATTGAAAGTCAAAAGGGGAAAAAAATCAGATTATTGATCCAAAAAAATATAACAAAGTAGTTCTGGATCTAATAAAATTTAGCATCACTTACTCTTATGCTTCCCCCAATTACTATATCATTCTTAGAAGATGATGATAATGAGGATTGCAATTTCCATTCCCAAAGAGAGTTTTTTTCAACTTACAAAAACACTACCCAAATTATTCTCAAATATATGTATATATTACTCCCAGATCAGTTTCACTGTATGCCCTTAGGTAAGCAGAAGGTCAACATTACTGGCCTCAGTAGAATTAACTTTTGTTTAATAAAGATAGTTCCTGACTGTTTTTAGAAATGCACAGTTGGTGATGATTAGTCTTAACTGTTATTATTGAAAATGGACATTTTTCATTTATTTAGAATTGTTAACTCCCCCAAACAAAACACATTTAGATAATGTAATAAAGTTGGAAATGTAATAACATTGTATCCAGATTTTATGTGTATTATTATAACCTTTTCTGTGACATAATTTAAACTACTACAGAAATTTATACCTTCTTCCTAAAGATAAATACAGTAGGTAGATATCTATTTAGTAAGGAAAATATATGTCTATTAGTCAGAGCTGCACAGTTAGGTGTCAGAAAGGGCATCCAACCAGTAAATGCTCAGCTCCATTCAGTTGCCCTGACTCCACCCCAATAAAAAGGGACTATAGGCTATAAAAAGAAAGAAAAAAGTCAGAGCTGCACAGTTATATCCTATACATAAATACACTTTTAACTAATTCTGCATTTTCAATGTACCATTCAATTTTTAGTATAGTTATAATTTTCAAATTTATCTTTACCATAGCTTCATTTTTAGTTGTGAAGAGTACATTGGTCATACAAACTTCTATAGTTTAAGTAAAGTGGGCCGAATGACTATTTATCAATGTCTACTTCTTCATGGCTTCACTTCATCCTGGCAGGATTGTTCTGGTCAATCTTTTTATCAATGATACGGATGAGGGAGTATAAGGACACTTATAAAGTCTGCAGATGAGACAAAGTTGGAAATAGTGTCTAATAATTTAGATAAATGAGAAAATATTCAGAAAAGTCTAGCAGAGCTTGAGCAATGAATAGAAATGAATAAAATAGAATTTTATAGGGAGGAAAAAATCATCTGAACAGAAAAATAATGAAGGATACAGATACAGATTAACAGAGTTAGAAAGGACCTTGTAGGCTATCTAGTTCAAACCCCTGTCCAAGCAGGCCCTACACCATTTCTGATAGATGGCAGTCCAGTCTCTTCTTGAAAGCTTGCAGTGATCAAGCTCCCACAACTTCTGAAAGCAAGCTGTTCCATTGGTTGATCGCTCTCACTGTCAGAAAATTTCTCCTTATTTGAATTTTTCCTTTTTCAGTTTCCATCCATTATTCCTTGTCTGGCCTTCAGGTGCTTTGGAAAATAGCTTGATCCCTTCCTCTCTGTGGCAGCCTCTTAAATATTGGAACATTACTATCATGTCTCCTTTGGTCCTCCTCTTCACTAGACTAGCCATGCCCAGTTCCTGCAACCGTTCATCATATTCTTTAGCCTCCAGTCTTCTAATCATATTGGTTGCTCTTCTCTGCACTCTTTCTAGAGTCTCAACATCCTGGAAGATACTTGGCTTGGCAGGAATCATGTGACAGGGATTTGGGTTTTTTTGTTCACCAGGAGGTTACATAAACTAGCAAATTGATGCAGCTCCTAAAAAAGGCAAATACTAACATGGGGTATATTAACAGGAGCCCCAGAGTCCTCTTCATGAGAATTGTTCCACTAGAACTGACATGCACCACCATTCAAAAATGACACCAACAAATTGGAGCATGCTCAAAGAAAATATGCTTGACAAAAAAATAAAGATGGTGAAGAATCTGGAAACCAAGCCCTGAAAATTAGAGTTAAATATGGATATGTTTAGCTTAGAAAAAAAGACAGCTAAAGACAGAGATATTAAAGCAGTCTTCAACTATCCCTATGGCCGTCAGACAGAAAGAGGAGTGATATTTATGCTCTATTGTTCTAGAGGGCAAGATCAGAATCAATAGATTAAAACAGCAAAGGAGGTTCAAGCTAGATATCAAGCTAGAGTAACTTTTTGAACTGTCAACTAGTAGAATAGGCTGCCGCTTAATGTAGTTAAATTGAACTATGTCAGCAAACTAGAAAATAATAGCAATAGCCATGATAATTATGGGGTGTGTGTGTGTGGATTCCTTAGTTTCATAAAAGCTTTAGAACATACACTCTAACCCTGACAATTCTACATGAAAAATTCATTCTCTTTTTCACCCCAATAGAAATGGCCAGTATTTTAAAATAATTCTATAAAGTCCTTAGAAAAATGTGCCTGTTTCTTATAACAACATATCTTTATATCTGGAGTATTTGTACATACCTCCTCCTTAATTGCTCAAGGACCCCTTCTATTCATGTATGAATCAGTTTCTTTTTGTTCTTTGACACTTAAAATTGTCCAATGCAAACTTTACAGATGCAAATGCCTAATATAACCTTTTTACCAAACATACACATCTATTGTGATATGCAACAAACTTTCAATAAAATATCTTTGAGTTTTTTATTTTTAGATTTTTGATAGAGGCAAGTAAAACAATTGCAGAATTTGATGGTAGTATTCATGTCTTATGAAATCCAGTGGGCGTGAAATGCCCAAATTTACTTTCAGAATCCATAGTAGTATTACATTACATTTCTACTTTCTAACGTGAGCAGAATAGTAATAATAAACTCCTATTCCGTCCTGATGCATTTGAGTTCTGTATTTATTGGTTTCTGAATTCACAATTTACATTATTCCATGTAAAATAGATTATTTTATTTCACAATCCAAGCTTTCATAGATCTAATTCAACAATTAAAAACATTAAGCTCAGTAGTTTTACTTCCAAACCTTCCTTTATGGATTTTTTTTTAAATAAAAGAAGTTAAAAAATAGTCAAAACTGCCACCATTTAGTTCCAAATACTGATCTACACATACTTGGCATGGACATTTGCATTATGAGCAAGACATTAAATGAATTTGACATTCAGTTTACCAGCAAGTTTCACAGTACATGGGCAAAATGTTGCCCTGAATATGTAAAATATTATGATCATTGCCATACCTAACTAATTGCATTTGAAGCATGCTGGCCATAAAATTAATTAGCAGTACAGAAAGCATCATGATAACCAGCTATAAATACTAAACACTACTAATTATTTCAGTCATAAAAGGGTCCTGCCAAGAAATATATAATGAAGCAATATGTTGCAGAGAGACAAAGATCTTTCGCTTTGCACATGCAACCTGCGGCAACTGAGCTATTCTGTTTAGTGATACCTTGTCAAAACTAGTGGATTAACCAATTTGAATCTAAACTAAAATGAGACCAAGCTAGGATTTTCAAAATGTCTAAAGACTGCAAGGATTGTGAAAATGCAGGTGGATCGCTTGAATTGGCTGAGTATATCTGGAGCTCCAACACTTGATTTTCCTTAAAAAAAGAAAAAGAAAAAAAGCAGGTGACATTACAGTGAATACCCATCTTTCGATTTTTCTCTTCCACTGAAGCATTCAGTGAATGCAGTCTACATAATAGGCTGAAGTAAACAGTGTCAGGTTCTGTTATATCAGGAGCTTTTTAAAATCAGGCAGACAAAGTATCATCAGTGCCTGAAGCCCTGTAAATCACAGCTGGGACTGAAAATGAGTTTGCTTTCTAACAAGCGTTTTCATGACTTTTTCAAGAATACTTTGCTGATGCTTGTGGTTGCCACACATAGTTATGCTGCTGTTTTATTAATGAGCAAGTATGAACAGTTTATGAGATGTACTAATGGAATTAGATCCCAGTTGAAGAAGTCAGATGGAGCTGAATGTCATAAGAATATGAATAAAAGGTGCAGGGATGGACTAAGTTCTTTTAGTTGAAACTTCCAGGATGGCAAGAGGTCCTCTTTCACTACAGCTCCCATTTTCAACACCTATTCTTCTTGTTCTAACAAGCCAATTGAAATTTTATAGCAAAATGTGAGACAAAACAGTCAGGATAGTTTATGATATATCCTTGTAAGAAGGCCATATTCACTCTGTTCTCTACCTCAGAAAATTCATAGTAAGCCAGTTCAGCCAGGAAGATAAAAGATTCTTCCAGCCTCCCAGGAGAAAGATCAATCCAGGAATCAGCTGGCAAAGACAATTTATAGGGTGATTTCTTCTGACCTCCTCATCTATCCTAAGATTTCTTATTATATGAAACCCTGAAGAGAAAATAGTTCTTGAAAGCAGAATGAACCATTTAGCCTAATCCAAAAAATACTTCTATGAACCATTTTTTAAGAGTAAAGCTCTCGGGAAGATTTAGATTTTTAAGAATTATAATTCACTGAAATACCAGTGTTCATGTGTAGGGGGGGAAGCAAACTTTGATATGCGGCATCACAATGTATGCTGAAAATGTATGAGAGACAAGGGGTGGGATTTGCATTGTCATACCGTGCCTGTCATCTTTGCTTTTTAAAATTCTTATTCCACTTCTTCCCCATTACAAACAACTGCACCAAAATTCAGGAGAAACTATCAGCATCTCCTTTTTTATCTTTTTGACCTAAAGCTGTGATACAAAAAAATCTCAGAGTGCAGTTTGAGAATCATCTGTCTCTCCAGTCCTTTAAAGGTCTCAGTTAAATAGACACAACTCTGCTGTAAAAGCTCAGAAGCTGAAAATGAACCCAGTTTAACAGCTTCAAAAATGAAACCACCAGGCTCAAGACAGTATGAAAAACCTAAACCTGTTTATCTGTAAATTTCATTTGTTACGAGTAACCAGTCCCTAGATGCTTCCTCATAATCAGGACATTTTCTGAACAAATATCATCATGGACAATGTCGAACAAGTTATCTTTAATAACCACATAACTTTTTATTAAATGAAATACTCAAAGAAAATAAGAAGCTTCTGTTTTCCAGATGTCTTGGTTGCCATAGAAATAATCTGATTTGATTTATACAAACTGCTAAATGAGGCCAGTTAAAGATCTAGTACGCATATTGGCTCAGCTTGTGGGTCTTGTTTTGTTTACCCGTGGATTTTTAGGGGCACAATGTGCTTGATGAATGATTCTTTTGGTTATTATTTAATGTTATGGCTGAACTCAAAAGTAGATTAACTGGATAACCAAATTTGGCAAGTGGTATGAACATGGTCAAGTGCTGTTATGATACCTGTCAAATTGAGGAACTTGGCTATTGCTTAGTTTTACTTCTTTTCACAATAGAAATTGATGTATACAAAATCCTTTTTATCCTTATTTTGTTTTGTTTGCCTTTGCTCTCTTAAATATTTTCTTAAGAGTCAGAAAAAATACGGTAGATATAAAAACATTAACTTACTTTTGAGCAATTCAAGAAATTTTCAACTGGAATATGATTAAAGTAACAAGGTGATGGTCAAGATAATTCAAATGTAAACATACATTGTTTAAATAACTTTCACAGTGATGTTTAGGGAACTGACTTTAACATACCAGTAAGATCTGGGCTGCAAACATCCAAACAAATACTAGTTGGAGCATGACATTAAATCAGAGAGGACATCTTTGAGGAACTAGCTCTACATTTGAGAGAGTGAAAAGAAAACGCATATACATATACCTATGTGTACACACAGAGACACATAAACACATAATTCTGATATTTTTTATTGCTATGTGAATGTTTTCTATTGAAAATTATCAAGGAATAATACTATCCCATATAAAATAAACAAACAATTAAAATGATAAAAACATTTCAATGAATGGTAGCCTTATTTTATTATAATGAACCCTAGCTAATCTACATTGATAAATGTTTCATTCATATATTGCTAATAACATCTACTCTGCACACTATTGAATAGCTTGATCTATTTATGTTTTCAGTGAAGAAGAATACATCTTTTATCTATGATAAGAGCATGGAGAATCTGCTTTATCTGTCCAAACGTCAATTTCCAGGCAAAAGGAATACAGTTCAAAAAATGTGAACATTTAAAAGAATATTTAACCTTTCTTGCAGTTAATACATATAACTTTCTCCCAGAATGAAACAATTACCAGGACTGTACAAACATATGTTTAAAGAAAGCTGTAAACCCTTTGAATTTCCATTAACTTGACAATTTACTCAAGCCTTTTCTCCTGTGTGATTCGATGTTATCCAGTGAAAACACGGGTTATCTCTGTACTCTTCCTAGCTCTAGACAGAGTGAGTTAATTGAGACCCTGCCCCTTCCTGCCCCAGTTCGTCTCTGTCTCCAAAGCA
>JAOYMU010000192.1:82207637-82218073 GCA_025802295.1 Psammodynastes pulverulentus | reverse complement strand
TTGTCCTGGCCCCTTTGGAGCTCAGATCTGAGGAGGAGGAGGAGGAGGAGGAGGAGGAGGAGGAGGTGCTGGTGCAGGGGAATGGTGCAGTCTCTATGGCTCAGGAGGAACAACCTGAGGATGAGGCAGCCCCAGGTCCATCGGGCCTCGAAAGAGTAGGCAGAGAAGGCTCAGGTTGATCAAGAAAGTGGGGAGGAGACAGAAAGGGCAGGCAGTGGAGAAGAGGAGCGGTGGAGCTCTGGAATGAGCAAATACCTCCCTCGCCATGTGAAAAATGGAAAGAAGGCAGAGTCAGGACAGAGCGATCCAACTATTTGTGATGAGGGCACCCCGCCACTCCTCATGAGGTTTATCTGGAGAGTAACACTTAAGGAGATGCCATGAGGAGGGGCTTTTGCCAGGAACAAGTGTTTGTTTTCAGATGACACTCCCTCAACTGTGACTCAGACTGCTTTGTTTCGAAGATTGCTCTTGCCTGGTTTTGAGAACTGTTCTTGGCTTGCCCTAACCCTTTCAAATTTTCCTTTCAGACCTGCCTTGCCTTGGACTCCATCTTGTTTCGAGAAGTGCTCTTAGCCTTTTGGTTTGAACTATGCCCTTGTTTGTGAACTGCGTTTTTCTGTTGTTTCACTGTGCCCCTTTGGGAAAACTGCTCCTTGTCTTGGATCTTTGCCTTGCTCTGAGCCCTGCCCTTGCTTTCTGTCTGGACTTTTGCTTTGTGGACTGGTCAGTAATTTATGGGTTGTGGCTTGGGGACTGAGGGTGGAGCCTGACCGGTCAGTAGAGGCTCAATTGTTTAACCCATTCCAGGAGAAATAAAAGATTGTCTAGTGTTGCCCACCTGGGTCATAACAAAACTGTTGAGAAGTTCAGTTTTGAAGTGACATATCAGTGTGTATAGAACATATCTGCACTGTTCCTTATCATCTAGCTCCCAAGAAATAATAGATACCCTTGAAAATTTCTTACATTCCATAACAGACTTGATGGGAGAAAACAAGCTAAAATTAGACTGAATTGAGTTCAGGAATTGAGAATTAATATGCTAATGTTTGTTTATTTTTTTTACAAAACTTTATTAGTTTTAAAAGAATAAAAAGTAAAACATTCAATCATCTTCTTAACAGAATTGTGACATTTTCCTTATACATAACTATTTTGTGTGTTATACATTATATATACATTTATGCACATCCATATACTTTGTATACATTTATTTTTTGGTATTATTTATCTCTGCTATCCTTGTTTCTTTTGTCCAGCCAATTCTACCATCTGTTCCAGATTTCATAATATTCCGAATCTTCCTTATCCTCTAATTTTAATGTTAGTTTATTCATTTCTGCACATGTTAGTATTTTTTGTATCGCTAATTCATCGGGTGGGATATTACCTTGTTTCCAAAGTTGAGCATATGCTATCCTTGCAGCCATCAACAAATGTAGTAGTATATATTTAACTTTCCTTGTGTGTTTTCCTTTGATTATTCTGAGCAGAAATAACTCTGGTTTATAGTCTATTTGTTCTTCTATTATTTCTTGTGCCCATTTCCAAATTTTGGTCCAGTACTGTTGAGCTTCCCCACATGTCCACCACATATGATAGAAGGTACCCTGAATTTTCTTACATGCTAATGTTTAAAGTGTTTGTCTAAGCTTCTGGAGACCCAAATTCAAGTTCACCCTACAGTCATGGAAGTATATTGAGTGACTTTGGTCAAATTACTCTCTCTTAGTCCAATCTGTTTCATGGGGCTGTTCTTGTGGGGAAAATGCATCTGAGGGTGCAATTGTCAGCCCTTTGAGGTAGTCTAGACCAAAAACATAAACCATAAGTAATAACACTGTCTTTATTGCAAGGTTACATTAACAGAATCCTGCAAATCTGAATGTATTTCTCTCTTGTCCTTTTTTTGACTTTCCAGAAAACTAGGGAGAGCCTCTTCTGAGATGCTTCCATCCCCCTTTTCTTTCTTTGGGCTGAGATACCTTTTGCATGATGGTTGTCTAGGCCATGGCTGTCCCTCCTGTCTCCCAAGGTCATTCCCACATACTATTACCCTTATAAACACTGGTTTGAGCATCTAGAACAAGGGTGTCAAACTCGCCACGTCACATTGCTAAACATGAGATGTTTTTTCCCTTTGTGGAGCTGGGGTGGTTATAGCCTGTGCATGATGCATCCAGCCTGTGGGCTGCCAGTTTGACACCTCTGATCTAGTGGAAAGGAAGGATATAATTCCAATAAATAAATAATTGAACAGGTGGATCAGTAGTGGTATTCTACTGGTTCGGCCTGGTTCAGGTGAACCGGTAGCAAAACAAGCCTTTTAAAAGCTACCGATTTGGGCGAACCGGTAGCAAAACAAACCTCTGACGATCAGCTGAGAGGATAAAAGAAAGCGAAGCTAATGGGAGGAAAGGAGGGTCATCCCTCTGCTTCACTCTTCATTCTCCTCTCAGCTGATTGGCGGTAGGCACACGAACACCGAACCGGTAGCAGTACCGATAGGAAACCACCCCTGAGGTGGATGCATTATTCATCCTGGAGTCTTTATACTAATCTTAAATATTCTGGATCCCATTATGTTTTCCTTAACATTTCTTGGCATTATCTGAATTTTGTTCCCTTGGTAAAAACACAAGTTGAGCTCCCTGCATTTATCATTGTGCCTATTTCACAAGCCCAGTAGACTTTCCCAGAGGCTGAGCTGATGAACAATCCAAGTGAAGGAAATGTGCCAAACCTCTTGATTAATGACCCAGCTCTGAGTTATGGATTAACCTGAAAGCCCAATAATACAGATTTACTTTTTACTGACAAATTATCTCAGCAATAGCAATGGGATTGATTTTTCATGTGAATATGCTTAGAATTGTAGCCATAAAGCTAGGCATTCTGTCTCTTGCTGAGATATTAATAAAAAGAACTTATGATGTAAAGTTACAGAAGATTGCTGTATATCAAACTAGGTTCAGAGAGGGAGGCCTACCAAGTGCCCCTTATATAATCCAACAGACAACATGGGCAGACATAACAGGAACAAAATACATTAGTCTCTGAGAGCAACACTATAATAGATTATCTTCGTATGATCACTCTACAGTACTCAGGCATTTTGAGCCCTGTGCCATTAAAGAAGTGGGTGTATTATACATACAGTGCTTGCAAAAGTTTAAGCTAGACTTGCCTTTGTTCAATTATTTGTCTGAATTCCTAAGAGCTTTGAAAGTTCATAAAGGGCAGAACTATGCATATTTAACTAATTTGTGCTGGTGTGTTCTACCCACTTCTTCTTCAGAAAAATCAAAGAGATCACAGTATAAATGGGGGAGGAAAGAGGAGACATCACAGACAGCCCTATCCTTTATGTAGTGTCAAAACGTTTAATTGCAAGGGAAGGTGTTTCGGTTGTCTGAGAATACAGTTTTTATATCAAAAAGAGAGCTTCCAGAATATTCTCTGCTTCAGAGATGTGTTGAAACCTCACCCGGAAGTTTGTTATTTTTTCCCCACCAAAATTTAGCAACATGATTTTAAGCTGTTTCTGCTATGGGATAGAGAGTGCATTAAGGGCAGAAATGGGAGTAATTTATTTATTTTTATTTTATGTATTTATTTATTTATTTGTCAAGCATGTATTAGATAACAGATACAAGTATAAACATGATTATTAATACATGAAATGGATAGTAATAAAAGGGGACATTAGGACAAGGAAGGTAGGCACGTTGGTGCGCTTATGCACGCCCCTAATAGGCCTCTTAGGAATGGGGTGAGGTCAACAGTAGTCAGTCTGAGGTTTAAAGTTTTTGTGGTTTGGGGAAGAAACCACAGAGTCAGGAAATGTATTCCAGGCATTGACCACTCTGTTGCTGAAGTCATATTTCCTGAAATTGAGTTTGGTGCGGTTTACTTTAAGTTTGTATCTATTGCATGCTTGTGTATTGTTGTGGTTGAAGCTGAAGTAGTTGTTGACAGGTAGGACATTGCAATGGATAATTTTATGTACCACGCTTAGGTCAGACCAAAGGTGGCATAGTTCTAAGGTGTCTAAGCCCAAAATTTCAAGTAGGGTGGTATAAGGTATTCTGTTGTGAGTAGAGGAATGGAGGACTCTTCTCATGAAATATCTATGGATTCTCTCAATAGTATTAGTCCGATAGGCAGTGCGGGTTCCGGACAGATGAGCCTCTCAGAGAGAAATCTCCAATTCTCAGAGCAAAACAAATGGGTTGGTCAGAGTGGCCATACCTCACCTGGTACATCATTGGCTCACTGGAAGTCTCTCATGGTCCTTAGGTTCAGGATGATAAGAGTTCAGTTTTGAACTCTTAAAATTTCATCTCTCTTGCATTCAAGTCATGAGAAGTCTTTTTAGCTTGATTTTGGGAGGAGCAGGGAGGAGAGAGAGAGTATATAGCACATAGATGGAAGATTGCCTGCCATTACAATCCTCTACTGCAGGGGTGTCAAACTCACGTTGTCATGGTGACATCATGTGATGTATCGGGACTTCTTCCCCCTTTGCTAAACCGGGCATGGGCATGGCCAGCGCATGACACATCTGGCCCGTGGGCCAGGAGTTTGACAGCCCTACTCTATTGTCTTCCATCATTAGGTTCAGTTAGCTCCACATGTTGCAGGTGGGAGGCTTCCTTGAAAGGCTGATTGCTCCTTTCAGCACATGGACTGATGATTTCTTGCTCCTAAGCTGTACATTAATTGTTGTTTATCTATCACTATTGAGTTTCATATCTGCTGAACTTCAAACTTGCTGAAATTCTTTTGAGCTTGTTCAATGACCAATAAAGGTCTGTGAATAGAAATCACACTGCCACAATTTTTAAAACATGATTTATTGGTATGAAAAGTCAACTTCTTTGAATATTTCAGGATTGTTTGTCTGTTAAAAAATGTACTATACTTAATGGTTAATGGCTATAAATGTGATGTTTACTTGATATTTATAATGTTTGATATTATTAATGGATTATAGATAAAATTGAACAGAAGGCCTAATCAAATAACACAAAACTTTTAACAAGGATAAGTGAAGATGAAAATGAATAGGTATTGAGAATAAGAATTACAACAACTGTATGTATAAGATTTACTATCTGTATTCAATAGAGATTGTAGACATTGTGAATAACAATACATAATCAAAAAAATTGAACAATAAAAAATAATACTAAATTTTTATTAAACTTTATTGTAAGATAAAGCTACAAAAAGAAACAAAAGCTAGAAAGTTAAGAGAAAGAAAAGTGCAAAGTGAAAGTAAGAAAAAATAGGAGCAACCTCTAACTTTGTTCAGTGCAGTAAAGTACAAAAAAATAAAGAATGACAACTCAACCTTTTGCCTCACATTACTCAACATTTCAAGCCATTTCTATAACAAAAAATCATTCTAGTCATTAAAACCTAAAATCAAAGTTTAAGTGATTTCAGTTTCAATCAAAAAGTCCAGAAGTGGAATATTTCAGGATTGTTTAAAAGATCTTTCATCCCAACATCTGTCTCTTTATTTTTCTAATAAGAGAGGTGAATTATGGCAGGTGTCCAGAACTAACCATCTGCCAGGCAGAATGCAGATCACTAAACACAACTGTTAGACTGCCAAATATGAACATCATTACAGTTGTTGTTAGCTGGTAAAAATTTCCTTTATCCCTTAGAGCAGAAGTACTCGACTTAAATTCTCAGGCCTGCACTGCACGTGGCCTGCAAAAGTGGAAATTATCAAATATGCTGTACAACCAGTGGTGGGATTCAAATTTTTTACTACCGGTTCTGTGGGCTTGGTGGGCATGGCAAGGGAAGGATACTATAAAACCTCCATTCCCACCCCACTCCAGGGGAAGGATATTGCAAAATCTCCATTCCCTCCCCACTCCTGGGGAAAGGTTACCACTCGAAAATCCCACTACTGGTTTTTCAGAACTGATCAGAACCTGCTGAATACCACTTCTGCTTTGGACCATTCACTCTCTCAGTCCAATCTACTTCACAGGGTGGATGTGGAAAGAAAGGAGGAGGAAGGAGTATTGGCTGCCCTGAACTAGTTATAAAACAATAAAGACAAGATAAAAATCTAATGAATGAATGAGTGAATGAATGAGTGAATGAGTGAGTGAATAAATGATTTAGAAGAATCTAAACATTAGGATCAAGGCTGGGGCAACATTGATTTCAAAGACTGCTTTGATTTGAGCATTAGGAATCTTTAATTTTGAAATTACTAAGGGAAATAACACAAAGCAATATTTCCCATTATATTGATTGTAGTATAAATTGAAATCTAGACAACAACCCAACAATTAGGTATTCTATAAAGCTCAGGTAGTCAATAGATCCAAGCTTACATTGTTTTTTCTAAATATTTTGTTGATTTGAAAACACTTAAAATTTGACTATTCTTCTGTGGTCCGGGAAAGGAAGGGGGAGCAAAGCCTTTCTTTGTTCTTGCACACTTTGATCCAAGGTTAAGAGTGAAGAAAACAAGGCAGACAGCCCCATGAAGGGGAGTGAAAGACCTGCTGTTTTGTAAATGCATTTTCTCTTTTATGGCCATAGAAGGAGAGTCTTTAAATGAGATCATTTTGACTTCCTTTGCACGCATGCTAATGTGGCCATTCTTTCTTTCAGCTAAAATCGGTCAGCCATGCACTAGGGTTCAGTCCTGCATTGTATAATATTTCCAAATCCTTGGTGATTATGCTGTGACTTGGGTTTCGAAAATGGGGCCAAGCCTCCAATTCTCTGCTATCCAATGGCTGTTGAGGACTTGGCATTCACAGAAGCTTCGTTTGGGCTTGCCCCAAAATCTTAATAGCAAAAAGACTCAGCAACTAAAGTGTTAGAGAGCAAATACAGTGTAAGTGGGTTTGATTTTAAAGCCAGCTATCTCTCGGAAGGCTTAGGAAAATGAGTGGTGAATGTGTGTTCTGGCCTCCTTGATAGCCCACTAAATTTTAATGGGGATTTTCCCAAGCTTTCAGAAGTGCCAGATGTTCCAACTCACTTCAATGTTTAATGACAAGGTTTTTATTTTTCTTTGGAGGTGGGCAGGGAGGGAGGAGAGACCATGTAGTTAATCTATACGTATCACTGCTGTCAGTTTCTCTTTCTTTATTTTCTGCTGCATTGTAGCATGGCATAATCCTATTTCTGAAATAATTATCAATTCAAGCCAGTACAAAGGATTATAATAACCAATGGTATAAACCACTAATTTCATATACACAAGCATAATAAAACATGCTACTTTATTTACAACAGCACTGGCAAAGTATGTCTTATGGGTGCTGTAAGTCTTCTGTTACTTTCTTAAATGCAATAAATGGTACAACTTCATTACCTCAAAGGAAGCTGTGCTCTACCAGTGGTGAAATCTTAGTACCTTGCACGACCTTGCGAGAGGTACTAGGGCCCATGTAAATGAGTTCGTGGAGCCCCTATAAACCCAGGCCCCAGGCCCACTTCCTGGACCTGGTCACCGGTCATTTGGTCCCCCCCAGCCATGCCCATGACCTTTTCCTGATCACCTGAAACATAGGTAAGCACTTAGCACTAGCCAGTCCCTCTCCCCCCTGACTGCAAGCAGTTTCCTGCCCTGGGCCCGCCCCCCCTATTTTCATTTAAAATGCATTGGGTATGGCTGATGTTGACTTGGCCATGCCCACCCACCTAGTCACATGCCCACCAAGCCATGCCCACCAAGACATGCCCACCAAGCCACGCCCACAGAGCCCGTAGGGACAATTTTTACATTTCATGCCTGTGCTCTACCCCTCAGCTAGGTATCCTAATCTAGACTCTCTCTGGAGTATTGAAAAGGACTCTAGAGGGAATGGCTTTTCTATCTTTGATAGGACAGTCTAGACCAGGGGAGTCAAACTTTCAGCCTGCGGGCTGGATGCATCCCATGCTGGCCATGCCCACCCATTTTAGTGAAGGGGGGGAAAAGTCATGATACATCACGTGACAGCAACGTGATGCCACGAGTTTGACACTTCTAGTCTAGACAATTTGAAATGCTAACCCTCAGCCCTGGTGGTGCAATGATTAGAATGCAGTATTACAGGCAAACTCTACCCATAGTCTGGAGTCTGAGCCTGACAGGGCTCAAAGTTGACTCAGCCTTCCATTCTTCCGAGGGCTCAGATTATTGAGGGCAAAATGGTGACTCTGTAAACCACTTAGAGAGTGGTATAAAGCACTATGGGGCAATATAGTGCTATACCTATTGTTAAATTGTTTAGTATGATGGCTGTATATTCAGCTAGATTGTCATCAGGCACATTTATATTATCATTGTTTTGCTTATGTTGTCTATTTGTTTCTCTTGAATGATGCTAATAATTTAAATTTGAGGGGAAGTTCACCCTAATCAGGTAGGTCATAAAAACTGATGGGATATCAGCCCCTTCAATTAAAAGGTAGAAGAGCAATACTCCAGGGAGAAATCCATAGGAGATCTTTCTCTGTGCATGTGTTCAGTTAGCCATATTCCCCGGAAGTCCATTTTGTTATCTACCACTGGGCCTCTATGTCAATATTTCAGCAACAAAGTTGATTGGATTCCCTGTACTGTTGACTCCTGGATCCAGTGGATATTTATCAGTCAGACTCCAACCTCCATTTTATACAGAAGATTGTTGAGCTGGTGATGGCAGATGTATTTTGCAGCACCCTGTAGGAAGCAAATTACCTCAACCCTTTTCAGACAGAGTTCTAGCCTGGATTCAGGATACAGACATCATTAGTCACTCTCTTGGAAACCAGCCTCCTGGTGGAGATTAAACTAGCCTTCTTGTTACTGACCTTGCTAAAGACAAAATTATTTTTAGGCCTTTCCCTTGATTTTATGATGCCATCTTCAGTTCTTCCCTTTGGGGAGTTTTTTGATACTATTTTATAGTTTTCATGTATGTATGTATGTATGTATGTATGTATGTATGTATGTATGTATGTGGTATGTATTTCTATAGCCCCTCATCTCAGTCAATGACTCTGGAAGGCTTACAATTCAAAATATATATACTACAATTAATTGGAAATTAAACATACCATGCTTGACATTGAGAAAGGCTTCTTCTAGACAGTCGTGTCTCTACTTTGTGGCATGATAAATCCCAATTATTTTGCTTTCAATCATATAACTTATCAGCTCTCCATTTGACAGGTTAATATTGCCAAGGACATTTGGTGGGAAGTTTAAGGCTTAAAATAGCGCTGGCCTAAAATTCACAAATGATGATTGTTTCTAAGAAGAGAATTCTGAGCTACATAAATCTAGGGAGGGAGTTGTGATCCAGCAAATGCTCTTATCGTAGAGCAAAAAAGAACATAGTGGATAAGGTCAACGTTTGGAAGGTGGCATGTTCTGTATTATAGAAAACCATCATCAACATCACACATAATTGCCTATCCTACACATACAGATCATGCCTATGCATTCAGCTGCGGCAAGACTATCATCTGAATTTGTTTACGACAGCACCTTTGTGTCACTTATTTTAAGTACTGAATTGCTGATGCTGACTTGAGAACACCATCTGACAGGCAAAAATGACACATTAGTAAGCAGTGCTAAAATTCTGAAAGCACCGTGCGCCTAATTCCCATTTATGCTTTTGAGACTCCTTCTTAATGAGGGCTTCCTTGCTGGACTCCACAGTTCTTTTCTGTCATTGATTTCTCAGTGTGATCTCTCACAAGCTCTGAGAGCTTTCAGATGCAGGTGGGTCAGAAAGTTCACACAAGCGAAGTCTCAACTCCAACACTGTAAAATGCAGTCTGGGAATGTGTACACAGAGATTTTTTTTGTTCTTACACACACACACACACACACACAAAGAGAGAGAGAGAGAGAGAGAGAGACAGAGACAGAGACAGAGGCAGAGACAGAGACAGAGATCTGGGGGTTTGGTTTGCAGGGCAAAAGAAGAAGGGGGAGCTTTGGTAGCCTCCCTAGAGCTCATTGAACATTAGATTATTCACTTTCCCAACTAATCAATAATTGTCATAATTAAAATTGATAGCTGCAAATAACATGACCGAGGACCAGTGCCAGAATACTGATTGTGCATTTGGCTCAGGAAAATGGCGACCGGAAAGGGGGCGGGGGAGAAAGGCAACCATGGAGCACTTATTTTCCAATTTGCTTTTAGCTGGGTGCAAATTGCTTTAGCTGTATCCAGCTGATTTAGACCTTGCCTAGAGGTACACGAGATTAATTGGGAGCCACACTTTCATTGCTTATAGAATAGACTCTGTAATTGGCAAGATTTGTTAGTGCCAGTTATAAAATAACCAGAGACTCCTGCTTTTCAGTTTGCCCCATTATTACTCTTTCACCTCCCTCTCTTTCCCCAGCCCCGTGTGTGTGTGTGTGTGTGTGTGTGTGTGTGTGTGTGTGTGTGTGTGTT
>JAOYMU010000192.1:82193004-82203962 GCA_025802295.1 Psammodynastes pulverulentus | reverse complement strand
ATAGGGGAGGACTGGCTGGGTGAGGGTCAGATGGATTTGCGCAGGAGCATAGCCGACATGTTTTCTTTCCAATAAATTTTCTTGTACTTTGAAACAAACTGATAAATGGGAGTTTTTGTTGGAGAAACTGTTTCAGAAAACTTCACACAACAACAATTCACATGATTCTAAAATAATAAATGAAATTGCTTAAAAGAAGATATGCATAACAGTAATCCAGGAAAGCATTATTTCATCCAGAACTATAAATAAAGTAAGGGGTGCTGTGTATTATTACAATAGGAAATAGTGCATAGCTACTTTTGTAATTTTGGCTTATTACCAAAAGCCAAGCACAGTTAGCACCAGGAAATCTCCAATCTTTAGGCTAATTGAAAAATAATAGAGGAAGCTTAGTTGATTGTTGATGGATTATGTGCCATTTATTGGTGTCAACTCTTAGTGACCATATAGATTTTCTCCATTATGACCTTTCCCTAACCTGATGTTCTGGGTCTTTCAGAGTTATACTCATCACCACTGTAACTGAGCCCATCCACTTTTTGAACCTGGTAATTTGTTCCTTGGTGAAAGGAGAACATTACTGAGACTTCTTAACTGTCTAAACTGTCTTACATACTATAGGCAGCAGAGAAGAGAAATGGCTGATACTGGACATTAGCTTTAACATAAACTGATAGTGCCAGTTTTGCATTTAACTGCATTAACAAGAGGAATCCAACAGCAAAGGAAGATATTATTGGATTTCTGAGTCAGCTGTTACAATACATTTTGGGCCATGTTGATTTGGAAGTTGTGAAAGGTAGCCAAATATAAGTGGGATTATAAGAATGGTTTGGATTTCAGACAACCAATAATCCTTCTATGTTATCAAACTTTAGAATGCTTTGGCCCTCATTCCAAAGCACTCTAGTAAGAGGTGGGGTTTTTTTTTGAGACAAAAACATTGTTAGCTTTTAGTCAGAGAAGGACAGGTTATCTAGGCTAGTGGCCAAAGAAGTAACTTGGTGTCAAAGTCAAAACTGTACCTGCATTAAAAAGATGAAGAATGAAGAAATATCTGAAGAAGTTTATAGTATGTTGAGATGTTCAAATACCTTCACCCGCATTAACCTTTTAAATAGCTACAAGTTCCTTTGAAGGAGAATATTCTCTCGACTGGTATAAAGGATCTTAATAATGTTCTGAAGGAAGCTCTAAATTTTCCTTTCTCAGGAAATTCCACTATAGCAGGGGTATCAAACTCACATCATCATGGCGTCATGTGAGGTATAATGACTTTTTCCCCCTTCGCTAAACTGGGCATGGGTGTGGCCAGCATGTGATACATCTGGCCCATGGGCCGCGAGTTTGACACTCCTGCACTATAGGTTTCCACAGATCTTATTTTCAAGATCTCATTGGTTTGAATGCCCGCTGTTTCCTTAATGTTGAACCACTTTTTATCATCTGAAGTTGACTTGTTCTAACAGGGAGAAGTTGTTTACACTCAACCAGAAGTTATGAATTTGGGCATAACGCTTTGCCATTGTGCTGCTGTATGCATAAAAACACCAGTTTAGGAAATTGCTGAGCAAATGATCCAAGGGCAGATTGAATGGCTCTCATTGGTTTGGGAATAGGACAGCACGGAGCTGACATATAAGCAGGCTGTAAACAGAAAGAGAATGCCAACATTTGCCCTATTCTCCAAGAAGGTGTACTGTATTTGAAATAAATTGGACCTTTCCTAGTGGTCTGGAAAATAAACTGATTGGCCTTTGTTTGCTACTGCTGACATTGATAAAGATTCATCTTGCTTTCCATTGATTATTGCTTGTGTAGGAGGTGTCCCACCTACATCTTATTGAATAGAATAGCAACCTCCCACAATCATGGTGAGCAGAGAGGAAAAGTATGAAGTGAAGGATATTCTGGACACTATTTAGAATTCTTGATTCAATGAAAGACTATCCAAAATCAAAGAGAATGCAACAAACCTATATATTCCACTTGCATGTGTTTTATCTACTATTCTCAGGAAAACTCCATTCACGTGAACTATCACTGTTACAAGGGTGTGGATGTGTTAGAATGGAACACAACTCTGATTTAATTGGAGTAGAGGGTGCCACAGAAGACAAAGAGGGAGTGGGGAATCTTTTCTAGCTCTATCTATTTTGGGATTGTCAGACTGATGGAATAGGATGCAAGAAGAACCAGAAAGGGATGAAGGATCCCATTCTAAACAGCAGCATGAATGGGATGGATGTAAAGAATTGTACAGCTGCATAAAAGGACTTGTTTAATGATAAGGGGAATTGGCAGCAGAAGAGCAGAGTGGTGAATATTCCTGGAGTTTTTCTGGGTACATGGAAGAGAAGATTGAGACTGACATAGGAGGGTGATGAGGGAGTAAAGGAGATGGCCTATAAACAATACTGATCTAGTTCATCAACTTGAGATTTTCAAAGACCTGGTCCAAAAGAGCTTTTTCTTAATTAACATCCTCCTCCACCTAAACTGGCTTCAAATCCTATGGGTGATTTTCTGTCACTCTCATTGCAAAGAAGGCAATTTGTTTATCCCTGAGCAGGAATATCATCATGCTTCTATCTTGGAACAACTCTTGCTGGATTTCCAGAAGAGGTGATATCCCCTTTCTGGATAGCAATAGTACTTAGACTTACATACTGCTCCATAGT
Organism: Psammodynastes pulverulentus; assembly: GCA_025802295.1. Lineage (NCBI taxonomy): Eukaryota > Metazoa > Chordata > Lepidosauria > Squamata > Psammodynastidae > Psammodynastes > Psammodynastes pulverulentus. The sequence continues at coordinate 82,201,278 of JAOYMU010000192.1, read as the reverse complement.
GCTTTACAACATTCTCTGAGCAGTTCAGAGTGTCAAGCAGGATTATATAATTCTGCTTGATGTTATACAAACCTAACAATCTAAATTATTAAACTAGCAGAAGTTGAACCAAATCACTTCCTGGATTTTACAGGCATCAGTGAGTGAAAGATGTATAGATGTCAGGGGGCTGCTTCTATTAAACTATGTGTGTTTAATGATGTACAATATAGGACAACTCAATCCTCTTATTAATGTGTATACACTCCTTCCTAATGTGTATCTGCCCTCTTTTAGAACTCATTAAAAATGTTGTACCAGATAGAAAGAACAGAGGTGCTAAAATAATTTATGCCTTTGTGGATATGGTGGGCCTGTCAAAGTATTGTCCAATCAGCTTATTTTAAGTAATTGGCAAATTTTATACAAGACATCTCCCCATCAAATGTTGGGATTGCTTAGAGAGTTAAAAGCAGCTTATTAGTAGAAAGTAGGTTGGCTTTAACATGGATTTATTTAGATTTGGTTAATTTAATTGCTGCTTAATTTAGCACTAACAAATAACACTGAGAAATATTTTTGTTTATTTTATATAACATTGATGTTTGATGTCACATAGGTCTCTATCTATAAGAACATTATGTCTGCTTTTGGGAGGCATTTCAATATAACTTCTTGAAATCTAATTTTGGAGCTTCTCTGTGGGTTCCCAGTGCTAGCTTTTCCTGAGGTACTTTCAATAGAAGCCAAAAAACACGAACCCCCACTGATTTACATTATTACTATTATTATTATTATTAGTTACATTATTTTCAATCAACTTGGAAGAAAACTTGTAAGTGGAATTATAGTCTATCTATCTTTAGGTTTCTCTAAAGCTAAACAGTTGTTAGATGACCCCCCCCCCAAAAAGGATATTGGTTTACTTTAAAGAGAGAGTAAACTAAGAGCAACTTTTGCTTTCAGAAGGGAAATCTAAGCTAAGCTTTTGCTCTGGCTAAATAACTATATAACCTTGAGACTGTAAAATATGACAGCTTTTCATCTTAGTTTGTTTCAGTACACTGCCTTCAGCCTTACTGGAAAAAAAAAAGATATTGATGCATTTCTTTTACAAAGAGGCTGTGCCCCTATCATCAAAGAACAGTTGAAACTTTGCCTTGTACTACTATGCTGCCAGTTTTATAATGGAATTGGTCACTTGTGTTTAATGCTAACCTTAAATAAACTCCCTAACAGTTAAGTATTTTGTATGTCTTGTCTTCTCATAAAGTCTAATAGTGATGTCAGTTTTAAAGCTGCCAAATCTATTGGAAGGTTATGTTTTTAAGAAAAAATGGTGAAACTGATCCATTTTTACTCCATCTGGTTGCCTAAACGTATCGATGTATAAATTAATTGCTAGAAATTGATTGAGGTGACATTTTTTAAAATTGTTTTTTTAGAATACATTTTTATTATAGCTTATGATAAGATTAACAAATAAAAATAAAAATAAACAATGGTAGTTTATTTTTTTCCATAATGGAAGATCTTAATAAGTATTTTAATTGCTGCTGTTGAATGAGTTTGCACCTATGTAATAGAAAGAAATGTTTGTAGAAAACATACCTTTGAAGAGTCCTACTAGCTTCTAAGGTAGGGTTATACTACTTTTTAATAGGCCAAGAGCCTCATTTGACCATTAAGTGATATCTCAAGGGCTGTACTTCAAATGACTGGGAAGGGATCCCAAACAAAAACTAAATCCCATTTCATTTAATTTCCTTAACATTCAATAGATTTAACATGCTTTCTCTTGTTTAATAAGTGTTCCCTTCTGTCACATTAAGGATTACAATTTTGCAGCTATTTTGGCTGTGTACTGTGAGCAATTTCCAGTTTGGTTTGCACCCAGCACCCTCTCTCTAGAGAACAAAACAAGCATACACACCACTTAGTTCAGCTAGCCAAAAATAGAGCTTTATTATTAAACATCGGCAAACAACAAAAGAGTTCATTGATAAAATGGGACAAAGGCAGGCAACAGCAGGGAGAGAGACATGAACAATGGGCAAGAGATAGAGACAAGAGATGCTATCAAAGAACAATTTATATGACATTTCTCTCTCTTTCTCTCTCTCCCACAGAGAGAAAGTTCAGACATATAACTTTGCAGAGCCTCTGGAAAGAATCTTGGTTGTAATTACCATGGAAAGTCCCAAAGAGAGTGGCCTTGGGTTATTCCAGCCTTAACTCTTTTATGTACATCATGGCAGCAGAACAGAGAGGGAAAATACAATATCAACTGATCCCTTCTTTGACTCTTCATCATGAAAATAAACAGTTTGGAGGAAGGGAGTGATGTATCCAGCAGGTTTGAGGAATATTACATGACACGTCAATGGTTTCATTTTGCAGAAGAGTGGGGCAGGGTCTTTGAGGGGGTGGGTCCTTAAGTCATGAAACATTGAAGAGTTAAGGTATTATTTTTATTTCTTTAATCTACTTCTGCAAAATTCCAAACATCCTCTCCCTCAAAAAAAGAAAAGAAAAGGGTGCTGGTGAATATTTTGGACTTTGAATTCTGAGAAGGTGTTTCTGGAGAAAGGACCTCCTTTTTCATCCTAGCTGTAAAATCCCACTTACCTATTGGTCTGATTATTATGCCCTTTTTAGAATGAATTACAATATTTTCTGGTTGAAAAGGAAGCACATGTGAGGTAGGAAACAATAGTTCTATTAATGAAATTGTGGAATTACAGAATTCAAAGCAGGAAACTTAGGGCTATTATATATGGAGTGCCAAACTCCACATTACTTATGGCATTTCTTTGCTGCTGTCCAGATTTTTGCAGTCAACATTTGGATAGTTTTAAAGAAGGCATAAGGCAGCTTTCCTCTGATTGGGTACTCCAGATATTATAGAACTGCAATTCATATGTTATCATTAAATATCACAGCAACTTCATGAGGCAGAAAGGGAAAAGAAGAGACTGTCCAAAGTCTCTTTAGCTTTGTAGTTGAGTAATGACTTGATTGAAACCAGGAGACCCTGAATTCTAGTCCTGCCTTAAGACACAAAGCTAGCCTTGGGCCAGCCACTCTCTCACATTTTAGGAAAGGTAATGGCAACACACACACGCACACCGTGCTGTTCTAACCAGGTACCAGGTTAGGAAAGGGAATGCTAAAGGTAAATCATTTCATACCTATTTGAAATTGTCATGTATTGCTTATAATGCTTGATATAGAGCTGACATCCCTGGATGGTGCATACTTTTCCTCTTTGTTTTGCTTAATATTGTGATTATATTTTTTGTTTGCTTTTGTTTTTGTTGTGTTTTCTTTTTATATTTTTGTATATTTTTTAAAATAGCGTGCAATAATACAATATAAAGATTCTAATTAAAAAAAATATACCAGTTAAACTATATAGAGGAGAATTTAACAGGAATAATTTGGGTTCTTTCTTCTGGGGGCAAAAACGTTATAAAAGTCTAAAAATTATCTATTCCATTCATTTGGGTAATAATATTTTACTTTATTTTGGGCTGTTTTAAATTATATTAGAAACACCAGAATTCTTAATGCTACCAAGGTGAAAATCAATTAGATATTTTAATGTAAACCTTTTTCAAGTTTTTATTAGTGGGGAATATAATGTTGATTCCACGAACTCTCCCACAATGATACTTTTTTCAGTTACCTCTTCCCTGGTGAATGTTAAATTGTAGAGCATTAATGCCTATATATTAGCATCTAAATATTCAAAAAAAAGAACAGGTCAGTGACCCTAAATCAATAATTCTCATTGCTAGTCTTTAAAGAGGTTGAATGTAGCTCTGCAAAGCCACAAGGACAAGAATGCTGATGTTCATTCCACTCTAAACATAAAGAGAAATAATGTATTGCCGTTATCATTTGATTCTTCAGTTTGAAGTATTATGGGCATTTTATGTTAATAAAGTTTTTATATAAGCTGTAGTTTAAAAATTGCCAACTAGCATATAAGATTAAACCTGTAACCTTTATGAATCCCTTCTTCTTATGAATTAATTGCTGTCTTTCTTAGCAATATTGCAGTGTAACAAAATACTTGCCACTGTTATATATATTATATGAAATGGTAAGCTATCATTTCTCGCATCTCCTGTTAGATAGTCAGATGGTGACATGGGAGCCTTTTTTTCTTCTGGAGATCGTAACAGTTATTGTGGTTAAGAGTGGAGAAACTTCCCTGAACTTTGTGTCCCCTTGCAGTGGTATGTATCAATTCTACAATCCCAATCAGCACCATCTTTGTTGCATGAATCCAACACGATCTCTTCATTGAAAGAGTAAAGGCTGATCCACATGAAGCAAATTTCAAAAAACAAAGTTCTATCAAGAAATCAAATTGAACAGCAACAGAACTCATTTAAACTGGTGAAGGTTATAAGTTTGCTGCATAGTATTTTCTGCTTTCCAAAAATACTATGTTTTAATGCTTTAAAAAGAATTTAAGATGCTGACAAAATGAGATACAAAAGGAATATTGATCAAGAAGAATAGTGGTAGAGAAGTCAGATGTTTTGCTTCTTATCATGGAATATGTGGGGAAAGGGCAGAGTTAAGAAACCATTCTAATTGAGGAAGGTCACGAAGGTTATTCAGCATCAAATTTTAACAAAACAACATTCACTCAAGAATAGTTGCCACTGAATTGACAGGTCTCATTACTATTTTTGGTAGATTTTTAATGTTGAAATTTCCTGAATGAAAGCTAAGTGCCATACATTGTTCTCTATTTTTTCCTCAATCAGTGACTTCATGGAGTAGGCTGAGCTGAAGCTTAGTCGCTCATTGAATTCCAAGGCTGAAATGGAGTGTCTCTTAAGTCCAGTATCTTAAATGTTTATATCCCATATACAAGAGTAAACAATTATTTAAATCAGCTCTCAGGCAAGTGGTAGGTACATTTTACAAAAAAGGATTGAAAAAAAATGGGAAATTAAGAGATTACGGACTTGAGTTACAAGTGGGTTGTATCTCTTCAAATTTGGTGGGAGGCAACTCTAAATAAATGGGAAAAAAATGTGAATTCATCCCAGCGTGGATTTGGCTGAAAGTGCTGACATGGAACAAAGGAGATCCAGATCCCAGTCATGGATTGTTGTGGGGAAAAAACAGAAGTGGGGATATTGTATGTACCATTCTGAATTTCTGGAGAACATGGAATGTATAATGTTTTATATAATTTTCCCCAAGAAGTGCAAGAGAACACATATGTGGTTCAACATATTATTTTATCCTCACAACAATCCTAATGGATTGATTAGTTATCAAGTCTGTCTAAATATCACTTAGTTGGGAGCAAAATTAGTTGGGATTTGAATTTTGACCTGATAATCTAACGGCTGCATGATCTATAGATAGGATGGAAATACATGTACAAGTCCTCGAACAGTTCATTTAATGAGCATTCAAAATTACAACGGCAGTGGAAAAAGTGACTTATTATGGTTTTTCACATTTACAAGTGTCCCTGTGGTCATATGATCAAAATTTGGACACTTGGCAACTGACTCATATTTATGATGGTTGCAGTATCCCAGGGTCATGTGATCCCCTTTTGCGACCTTCTGTCCATGAAAATCAATGGGTAAGCGACAATATCCACCAGTTTTGGTATCTTCACCCTATCTGGAGCTTTTGCCACAAATTTTGAAAAACCAAAGCATTCTTACTGTAGGCTGAATGGTTCAGCAGAGCCTCTGAACTTCAGTTTTATTTTGGGGTTAATAATTTATTTATTTTAAAATCACACATACCTCATTATAAAGGACAGTAAAGAATTCATTAGGCATTCCAATTCTGCTAGAGAAATAGGAGTATTTCAACTTAAAACTTTGCCACCATGTATAACAATTTGTAATTTAAAATTATTTATAGGTATGCTCAGTCTTGACAATCGGAGCATGTAAATTGAAGCAATAATAAAAAAAAACTGTCATGCTTTCAGGGATTATTTCTAAATCAAAACCTTCCATCTCTTTTATAACTGATTTATTGTTCTCATCAATATTCTGCATAGGATTAGTTTTACTTGTTAAGACTGCATAAGAAACTTATTTTTATTTTTTGGGAGTTTGCCATGTTCACCTATCATTCCAATGTAATGTTGTTTGTGACTTGTTGAACAAAGAGGGTGATTTCATTCAACATGCTAGGCTAACAAAAAAATACCCACTCCCCCCACACGCACACATAATGGTTTAGAACAGTGAATCTCAACTGTGGTAACTTTAAAATTTGTGGACTTTTTCTCCTAGAATTCCCCAGCCAGGAGGCTGGGAATTCTGGGAGTTGAAATCCATGCATCCTAAAATTGCTAAGGTTGAGGAACATTTTTTGGGGGGTGAAAAATTGCAATGCATTTTTTGCTTATTGGACTCCATCAGTAGCCGCCATAAATCCTGGGGGATGAAAGCAATCAAGACCTTTTCCATCCACCTGGTTTATTAATTTATATTTGGCATTTATTTTGCAAGCTGCTTTGAAGTGCCCCCCCCCTCCTTTAAAAGAAAACTACCCTTTGAGCTTGGGCAATTTCTTGTTAATTAAAGTGTTTGTTGAGTTAATATGAAATTATGATTTAACATCTTGCCATGAATAAACCATAGTTTAAATGAACAAAAGAATCTGCAGTTCAGATAAGAAAGAAAGCTAACTAAATAAGTTGAAGCATGTTATTTAAAGGAAAAAGTGAATATTGGGAATAAATTCATTTGGCACTAATTTATTAGCATTTGTATCAAAAATAATCAGGAACCTAGGTTGTTTCTACTAAAAGCTATCAACAAAACAGATCTGCTATAGCTCTGCATCCAGCAATTTCACTTATCTAGCTGGAACTCAGCTTTTAATTGATTTTCTGGCTTGAATGATACCACTACTTAAAACTGAATAGATCACAGGTCCCCTCACTGTAGCCCAAAACCTCTATTAAATTATAGATACAAACAAAAACAAAAACAATTGCAAACTACCCAAGCCCCAAAGAGGTATGCTTCTCCTTAAAATGTCAAGTAAAGGGTGTATGGTAATAACCATGGTTTTCAAAAGGGTCCAGAAGTTTCATTCTTCCTCCTGAGGAAGCTTAGCTTTTCTTCAGTTTTCATTCTTTTTCCTCCCGACACTTAAGCATTCCACTGCTAAATTCTGAAATTTTAATTATTCTATTTTTCCTATTTCTATTTTAGTTTATCCCCTGGAAAAGAAGCGACAACTTGCCACCTGTGATTGGGCAGTGGCAGCCCATTCAAGGTACAAGATCCTACTCTTCAGTAAAGAGCATTTAAATTTTATTCTAGAAGCCCTTTTCCAGACTGCCCAGACAGTTTCCAAAGGGGAGAGGCATGCCACGTTACGCTGTGTTTAAGAAAGGAAAAGACAAAATATAGGATTTGAACTTCCTCTGGATTCTGTACTAGAATTTTCTTTCCCAAATTTCGATCAGAAATTCTTATATAAATATGAGAAAATGCTCTGTGCTCAATGATTTCTGAATAACCACGTGACACCAGAAAATACAAAAAAACAGCATTTTTTTTAATTCTGATTGCCAAATTATTTAAGGCAAGTATAAAAATGAAAGCATTCAATATACATCTTACATAAAATAAACTAGATTACAGCATAAAACAAGTAACGAGGCAATGGCATTAAAGTCTCTCTTCTAAAACGGGATAATTGTAAACATTAAAAAAAAGACTGCAGGACTATTCAAGTAATAGAACAATCACAGACGTCTTCTGGTATGCAGGCTATTGGGTTATTTGCCATTCAAGATTATTAAAAAAAGACATTTCATTATTCACAGATGCTCATTATTTTCCCATTTTAAAATCTATACATTATGTACAACACAGTTTTTGTGGTACTGGCAAGCCCATGCCTTCCAAATGTATATTTTTCACAATACACAATTACAATGAAACAGTTAATACAGTAACATTTTATACTGATGCATCTTAATAGGAGCCACCAAATAGACATCTAAATTGTACCAAAGTGTCATCGTCATTATCACAGTTAGCCTCTATTGAGGTTGTGGGCAATATTAGAAGAGTATGCAAGTTTCAGGCACACAGATACATAACATTAGTTATTTACAATTTTTAAAAGGAAAAAAGGAAGGAAAAAAAGAAACAATCAACTTTTTGTGAATAACGCTTTCTAAACAAGACAAATACACTTTTTTTCATTTACTTGTGTGGTTTACAACTTAGTATTAGACTCTTTGTATGAGTCTAATTACAAATACAAAAAAGT
>JAOYMU010000192.1:82057498-82080226 GCA_025802295.1 Psammodynastes pulverulentus | reverse complement strand
GAAATAGTAATAGTACAAATAGAAATAGTAAGCAAAAGAAATTAAAGATATAGAATATATATAGAAAAAGATAATAAAGATATAAAATATATAACATATATTTTATTATTTCAATATTATATATTGTGTATTTATATATACATACACATAGTATATACATATATAATATTAATATATAAGATATTTCTATATAAAGATATAGAAATGGAAATACAACTAAAATTAGTTTACACCATTCACTGTGCATCTCCATACCCTTCTGTCTTACAAACCATTCTTGCTTCAATCACACCATATGATGCTTCATAAATGCCTTTTGTCATCTCTCTTTTTGAAAAACTCATTGAGTCATTCAACCATAACTTGTTTTTTTTCTCTTAACCCTTTCACTCTTTCTTTATATATTTATCTTGCACATTAAACCTATTAATTTTCCTTATTATCACATTTCTAGGACAGCCTATTTCACCCTAATCTATTTCTACTCTACCATTCTCATATCTATGAATATTTATAAAAGTTTGGTCTTGAATTATGTCCAAAACAACAGCATATATCCATTTGAGGGTTATATTCAAAACATCACACAGTAGCACCTTCTAGCTTCAGCCTCCCAAACCTCTCAGAATATCAGACTATAAACTGTGATTCCAGAAGGACACAAGTCACTGGTAGTGTTCCCTGTCTAGTTTATCTGGGAAGGTTGACATGACCAGAACTACATTTCTTTTCCAACTATGTCCCTAAGCATGCTGGAAGACCTGATGCCAGCTAGACAGATCTCCAATTAGCAGATCAAGCCGTTCACCAAGCTGTTCCCTGCCCCATTCAACACTAAGCATGAGTTCCCTGCCCCATTCAACACTAAGCATGAGTTCCCTGCCCCATTCAACACTAAGCATGAATAATGAAGATGATCTTATTGCAAACATATCTGGCATTAACCATCAGCACCTTGAGACTAGTGGCACATTCTCTTTTTAGATCAAATAACCACTATGTTTTTCTATTGCATTGTTCACTCCCTTTTATATTCTACTGGTAAACCAAGATACCAATTGAACCAATGCCCCAAAAGAGCTCTACTTAGGGACAATAAAATCTAGTGCTCAATTCAACTCCCACTGCCAACTGCTTACCAGGCTCTGAACAGAACCGTTCAGAAGAATAAGAAATTCCCTAAGTGCCATTTAAAAATTAATTGGATCCATAAGGCTTAAAGGGTGGATTGTCAAATAGGTGCCACCACACCACACCACAGAGGTCCCAAGTGGCTTCTAATTGCAAGGGTTCAGGTTGTAATCTGATAATAACAATACCTATTTATTTCACACTTATGCATTCACGACTTTATATTTCCTTGTTTTTCTACAAGTAATCAATTCTTGTTTAAATACATTAAACATACTTTAATTCTTGTGCCATACTCAACTTTCATCTCCACTTAGCAACAACAACAAAGAAACATGCAGTTCTCAGTCATTTTTTTCTTTGAATATTTCTTCCTTCCAGGAGACCACATACTGCCTACTAATTATTTGCACATATTAAAAAGTGTCCATCCATTTCACATTTTGAGTACACCTTCTATCAAAATATACAAATAAACAACTGACTGGTGACAAGGTTTAATTTCACCTTATGTCCTTCATGAATGCAAACAATTGTTCTCATTTGGTTTCTTTTATGATGTGCTGCTATTTTTTTTAAAAAAATCATTTTTTTATTTAAAGGTAAATGTTCTCATAAAAAAATTAGCTTAATTTCTGGCATCATGGGATTTGTTTGGTTGGAGAAAGAAAAGAAAGCCACTTTTTCCTAGAACTTCTGATTTTATTCCAAAGCTCCTGATAATGATACAATTATGGTATTTACTGAACCTCCTAACGGGCAATCTTATGCTCTTATATTTTCTGTACTTGGGAGAGCCCTAAATGCTTCCACAGCTGGTTTCTATGCCCCCCAAATCCTAAGGCACCTGTTCTCCATCTTTGCTTTCTAATTTATTTATTTTTTCTCTTGAGGACTATTTCTACCGTGTTTTCCCCAAAACTAAGACATCTCTGGATAATAAGCCCAATCGGATTTTTGAATGCATGCGGTACAATAGCCCCCCCCCCCTGAAAATAACCCCCCACAAAATATTAAAACGCGGTCCCCTTTGTCCTCCAAAGACAGACTTCCGCTGCTTCTGCTTTCGGATGCACGCAAGGAAAGCAGCAGAAGCAGCAGCAGTCTCTCTCTCCCCCAAACTCCACCAAAAATGATTGACTCGTTGCACCGCCACCACATCTTGGAGGACTCTTCAGGGCTTGTTGCGGTGGCAGTGCAAGGAGTCTCACAAAGCCATTCGCAAAAATGCCCCATTCCGAGCCTTGCAAATGGCTTGAAAATGGGGAGGGCTAATTTCTCTGCCCCTCACCCTGTTCTAAAGCTCAGGACAGCCTGAACAGAGTGAGGGGCAGGAAAATCCCCCTTCCCCATTTTCAAGCCGTTCGCAAAAACACCCCATTCCGAGCCTTGCGAATGGCTTGAAAATGAGGAGGGGGGATTTCCCTGCTGCTCACTCTGTTCAGGCTGTGCTGAGCTTCAGAACAGGGTGAGGGGCAGGAAAATTTCTCCTCCCCATTTTCAAGCCATTCACAAAAATGCTCCATTCCGAGCCTTCTACTTGCAATCCTGGAGAATGCTGAAGGCTCAGAATGGGGCATTTTGTGAATGGCTTGAAAATGGGGAGGGGGAATTTCCCTGCCCCTCACCTTGTTCTGAAGCTCAGCACAGACTGAGAACAGGATAAGAGGCAAAATTCCCCCTTTTCCTGGTGACCGTTCTTTACTTGGAATTGCAACACAGACGCACATCCCCAAAATGTTCTATCCAAAGCCTTCAGGTTGGCAATGCATGTGTCTGTGCAGAGTTCCCAAGGAAAGGACAATGTGTGTGAGAGAGAGGGAGAGAAAGAGAAAGAGAGAGAGAGAGATTCCCTACCCCCCCCCCTCCCAGGGCAGCCACATCCCTCCACTAACCTTTCCAGATCCATTCTATGCTAAAAAAAATTCCTTCCAACTTCATGAGATATTTTTGGGGGGTGAGAAGTTGTAAGGTCTGAATTTCTGGTATTTTTTTATCATAGTCGTACACCCCCAAATTGTGCCCCCAAATAATAAGACCTCCCTGAAAATAAGGACAAGTGCTTATTTCAGGGTTCAAAAAAATATAAGACAGGGTCTTATTTTGGGGGAAACATGGTAGTATGGACTGCCCTTCTTTGCTGTTTTCTGATTTCTCACTTTCCATGATTTATGACATGAAATAAGTGGGAAGAAATTTCAATATATTTTCAGTTCATGTATTTGCAGATGTCTTTACTAGCTACATCATATACTATGAAATCAATTCACCTTATTTCTTAAATTCAAGGAGAAAGCAACAGAAAAAGGCTTAGCAATTGCTTACAGCGAGAAATCTTAGACAGTGTCATGTGAAACCAAACTTGAGCTCACAAACAGCCTCTGCTTAGCTTTTAGGAGTTTCCAATGTCACTTTCTCCAGGGTTTTTGATGTGATCTCCACAGCTATGGAATCAATTGAACAGGAGAACCACAGGCATGGAGTCAAGAAAGACAGAGAAGACACAGGCACATACTAAGTAAAAATAGGAATCCTTTAACTTTTGAGTATGGCCATTACAACAGCTATATTATAATAATCTCTTTAATATATTAATTAAAAATTAAATGCATCATTAGATGGAACATGACTGCTTCCTTTGAAAATACTACATATTAAAAATAAGAATCTTGGAGGATCATGGATTGAGGTCATCCATGAAAGCTGCAAATCTTTATTTCTCTATCTAGATTGTAGAGTGTATATATTGCTGGTTTAGCATAACAGTTGCTACAAGAAACCAGTCAACAAATGTTCAGAATCTTTAATACATATTTTAATTAATACTAATAAGCTGTTCAATAAATAGAATTATTCTGTCCTGTCAACATGTTTAAAGTCAGATATAAGGATCGATGACTAAATTGAGTTTTAAGTAGCAGCATTCTGAATAACATTTCTTTCTCCAGGGGCTGAAGGAAAAGTAGGAGATTCCAGTTGATAAGGAGTAAAAAGACATCAAAATGTACTGTTTATGTGGTATGTGATTACCATTAATATGTCCTTAAAAGTTTCAATTTGTATGAAATTCAAGTTGTTTGCACACGTCAATAAACATTATAAACATATACTCTTACTGCTGCTGGTACTAGTACTAGGTGGAAATAACATTGATCTCAAAATGTTTTAAACTAGATTATAAATTTAGATTGTTCAAATAGTTTAATGATGCAATATATGTGCCATATTCCTAAGAGGCATTGTAGATGTTAAGCCATCTTAGTGTTATGGTAGCCCAAAAACAAGAGTCTTGTAATACTTTTTCAGACCATAGCAAATCATAACTTCATCCTGATGATGTAGAAGTGATAATGGTGATGTAAGTGAAATGTGAAATAGATTGTAACTACAGTATCATATCAATTAGAAATAGTAATGTATTTCAAATCCATTATTTGTTAAGACTTTCTGAAATAGTTGAAACCTTTGATGTGAGTTAAGCAACCTCTCATTCAAACCTGTTGGTGTAGTTTCAACTGTTCAAAAACAGTTACCTTGAGATCTTGAATGTCCTGAGTTAAAATGTCCTAACATTATTTTATCCTCATTTTGAACATTGATGTCAAACTTGTGTGAATCTGTTATTTTGTGCAAAATGTGGTCTGTTTGTTCAACACAAAATACAGGGTGGCTTTTTTTGGCAAATAGTGGAATATATCAGATTAAAGGAAGAACATATAAACATTCTGATCTTGTGTGTCTTTGGGTCTGTGATGTACTGTTGGCATAAATGTGAAGGCAAAGTTGACATTTGATTTGTTACCAGTGGTGTTCCATATTGTCTGTTGTTTGTATTGCTTGTGAAAATCTGTTTAAGGTTGGGTGATTGACAATATTGAAACATGGGTCTGATATCCAGTGCAGATAATGGGACTGGGAATAGAAAATTCAGTGTCATTGTACAATATGGGTTGTAGCTTATTAGTAATGTTTCAGTGGCTTGAGCTAAGTTGTAGATGACAACTAGCAGTGTTCTATTGCTTTGTTTTTTGTGGCCTTTTAATAGGTTCTCCCTGGGAATTGATCCCAACAAGGTTCATTCATAACACTGGGATTTTGTTTTTGTTTTTTTAATTTTAAGGCAAGTAAATTATAGTAAACATAACTATACAACATAAATAGACCAGAATCCCTGCCACTAAATGCAAAAGCTTTTTTCTTCCTCTGAAAAAGACCACAATTTTTATAACTGAGATTGGGGACAAATAGTTTTAAGGTTTGAGTAATTGTTGATAAAGTAGTTTTCCAATTATCACAACCCTGCCAGGAAAAGCAGGAACGCATTGTTTGTTAATGATCACAACCAGGGGTCCATGCTTAACTCTTTTGTCAGAACTACAGCAGATCCTCCCTGCAGCTTCACCATTAACATGCCTGTTTCCTGTCAGCCTACTCAGAGATAATGTCATTTATCTCAAGGGGCACAAGACCAGTCATTAGCTTCAATAACAGACTTCAAACAAAGGCCGGATGATGTTTTATCCAAGGTGCATGATCAACAGTCAAGAATCTTATTGCTTAAGAAATTTAGAGCTTTCATGAAAAAAACAATTGTTTTCACATAATATATCAGTAATTTTACTTAACATTATTGAAGAGTTCATTTCTTCGAAATGTAAGTGGACAGCTTTTATCACATACTATTTGATAAATGGTATTAACTCACTAAATTTATCCTTTGGGAGATTTCCCTCTCTCTTCCAAGTTCCTTTTTTCTTTTTTGCCTCTGGGAAAAAAATTGATGGAATAATTCAACCACTTGCTAAGTAATGAGTCTTTTGAAAAACTGACCCTCATTGTGGTTGCCTGCTGGAGTCGATTATGTGTATTCTCAATTATTCAGTGTCAAAACTAACCTTTCATTAAAAATATGGGTGGCTATAATATATATCACCCTTGGATTTTTTTTTAATTTTAGCAATTTATGATTATTCTATAAAGTTACATTGAAATTTAAAAACAAAGGTCAGCCAATCAGTTTATTCATCTCTGTTTTACTCTGGAAACTAGAAGTAGCATAGCATACATTCCACTTTACTTGGAATTTTGTTATTGAACACCTCTGTGGTTATGTGATATTTATGCTTGGCAGCTTTAACATTCTTTTCAATTACTGAACCATGAAATGCTGCTTTACAAAAATAGTACTTATATAGCTATCATTAAAAAGGACTTAAAGGAAAACTCCTTAAAATAAAGTGAGTAAATTTAATTTAATCTCAATATAGCTTTACTTTATTCTTTTTTCAACTGAATATTTATGAAGTTATTTATAATGGTAAAATTTTCTGCCATCTCATGTCAAATCAATTTGTTTTTCCCATTTGTTCATAATGAGGAAATCTTTTTAAATGTTTTGCTGTATAAATATTTCTCACCATTCTGTACTGTTTCAATGTTACTTTAACCTGACTGAGGAATTCAATACAGAATGGACCTTGTCTGAGGGGGTCAGTAGGTTCACAAAGAAAGCTTTCGTCAGCCTAAAGACAGCATCTCTTCACCTCCTCTCCCACCCCCCCAAATGTGGTCACACTACTAGACAACCCTATAGAACATTAAGAACTCTGAACTGAGCTCATTGTTAAGCACCCAGTAGTTATCAGTGTTTTCAACAGCTAAATCTCTCATGTAGCTTTCAAAACTGTTTGCTGTCAAATCACAATGGACTTTGTTCTTAGCTACAACCCGTGACCTTTCTGCCCCTTCTCTCACTCAACAATGAATAAATGAGTCCCAAATCCTAGCATTCATGGGCATATTTAAATACTAACAACATATACTTCCCTCATGAAGTCAAAACATTTTCAAAATGTTCACAACCCTCCAACATTAAAGGAAACATGAAAAAGCTCAGGATGTATACAACAACCAGTTACAAGTTTCATACTACAATAAATGTACATGAATAAAGAGAAGCAACCTAATTCCAACAGAGAATTGCTCTGCATGCTGATAAAACAGTGAACAGCCCATCCTCTACTACTTCTAAAGAACAGCCAATTAACAACACACATCCCACTTAAATGCATGAAGTTATGTTATACAGTATTATATACATTATATAATGTTATATATGAAGTTAGATAAAATTCTCATGCAAACTGTTCGATGAACACACAGATGAACAGCAGGCAAAATATCAAAAACCTCCAGACAGCAAAATCTTAGGTTGATTAAATTTTTCAGTAACTTGATAGTTGAAATTTGGCAATGTTGAAACGGAGCAGGTTCTAACATTCCAGCCCCTCCTGTCACATCCTGGCAACCAAATCTTTTCCTTTGTTTTACTCACTGAAACATGTAATTGGTATGCTAAATACCAAAAGGGTTGAACAAGCACATAACCTCTGACATTTTGCAAACTTAAAAGAAATAGTTAGCGTATGCCAAAAGATTCCACTGAACATATTTTCACATGGCTTCAACAGACAAACAGAAGAAACCTAAAATTGGCAATTCAGCAATATATAAAAAAATAAATAGGAATTGCACCACTAAGGAAGCAGCTTTTATGCTTTAACTGTCTTTTTGTTATTGTGTTTTTTTAAAAAAAAAGCTCCATTCCAAGAAAGAAACCTCAGAGTTTAAATGTTCAGATTGCTTAATTTAAAAAAGAAACAAGTGAAAAGACATCCAGATTTAAGTGTATAAACTGATTCAGTCACCCACTGTTGCCAGATCCATGCTGAAGCCAAGAAAGATTTTATTTTGGGCTGTTCACCAATTTGTCTCTCAATAAAGGCCAATTTAATTTTCAGGGGTTTTTGTTTTGTTTTTTTTCAAACAAGGCTGCCCTTGAATGTTTGTTTGTTTGTTTTTAAATCCTGTTTGAAAAATAGTCATATTCTTAGTTTTACATTCACATGACTTGATTAAAAGGAATTTCCCTGAATATCAAAAGAAAAAAAAAAACCTCAGGATATTTAAGACAGCAAGCCAACATCCTCCTTCCAGAGACAATGGGCAGCTCTGCAGGGTTCTAACAAGTGAAGCCATTAAAGTCAATATAAGGCGGCAGCAGTGGGTGTTACTGGTAATTCAAGCTCTACCAATTCTATACAGACAAGAACTGAAATGAGAAGTGTTCTTTTGGCAAAAAGCTACTCCAGACTGGTTTGTTCCTAGTTTACACATTACCTCATTTACATTACACTGGCTGAAATGTACTTGCTTGTGTATGAATTCATTCCTCATATAATTTCCTGTGCGACTAGTATGAAAAGGAACACAAAAACTGGAGAAAACCACACCACTCTCTAATCTCTTGTTGCCATGACAGCAGCCTTTGAGATACTGAAATGTTCAGATTGCCAGCTAAACAAAATTGTTGAATGTGAACATTTGGCTGAAAGATTAAAAGGCTAAGGGGGTTACAAAAGGGCAGCACCTCCCACATTCCAGGCATCCACTGAATCCAATCAAATGGCTCTGACTCTTTAACCACAACCATTGTGAAGACTGGATTAGGGCAATTTATCTAGATAGTTAAAGCAGATTAGAGAACTACAATTTGAAGACTATTGGCAACAAAAGCAAATGCCTACTGTACTAAGTTAATTAAAAAAAACAAGCATGGGATTTTAGGATAGTTTTCTTTTCAGACCAAGAAGAAGCACTGCACTAACCCAGAAGACAAACCAAATTTAGCATGTAAACTGAGCTAGTTTTTTCAATTGGCTGAAGGTAGCAGCAGGGGAGAGGGGGAGGGGGGGAGGAAGACAGAGTGTAACACAGATCATTCAAAGCCCTAGTTTGCAGGCTTATAACTAGAATTAAATTTTATATATTAAGGTTTATGTGCTCTAAATTAATTACCTCGGCAATCATTTTTAAACTACCCAATTTTTTATAGCAAACAATTTGCTGATGAGTTATAGGAGCCTAATAGTTACTAAAATATATGTAATATATAAATTCACCAAACATTTTTTAAATAGCACATCTTCACAGTTCTGCAAGCTGTAGTGTACTAAATAAGCCAGCTAAAAACTTTCACACTTTTGGACATTAGGCTGGGTATTGTAAAAGAGGAATAATGTCAAGACAATTGTATACAATCATGTTGCAAGTGATTACTCTGCATGGGAGTAGGGAGGGGTTGTCTTTTGTTTAAACAACCTGTGGAATTAATTTTAGTCTTAATTATAACCCAACAATAGCTCCCTGGATGACAAAGAAACCTTCTGTCTTCTGGATACAGAACAATTGGTGCTTACCCCAAACCCTGCCCCAGTGAGCAGCCAAGAGAAATCAGTAGCTTCCACTTCCCCTCACAATGCAAGGCCATTTATCCTTAACAGAGCACATTCTTCAGACTTTAGTGAAGAGGAAGAAAAACACACACATTTTTCAGCTATTCAACAAACAGGCAGTGCACATCCAGGAACTCTCTGAGAATGTAGATAAGAAGAAAAGAGACTTCTGGACAGAGGACAAAGTGTTCATCTATATTTGGAGATAAAGGTTGTACACAGATTTCAGGACAGTGTGGGCTCCCCTCCCCCCACTGGACTTGCACCAAACAGCTTCTAAGCACACGGCATGCCTGCTGACAAAGCATGCCTTATGGCAGTTTCTGAATTATGTAGAGCGTCTTGGCTTTTGTACAAGAGGCAATAACTCTCTAACAACCCCCTCCCCCCACACCCACACCAAGATTATCTCTCTAATTCAAGGAGCTAAAGGAGTCAAGAACCTGTTTAATCGCTCTTCCTTGTAATCAAAGGATGGTGCAAGTTATTCAGATACCAGGAGAGACAGAACACCTCCCCCCAAACCCCGCAACAGACACCACCAGGATTTCAATGTAGGATGCACACACAAAAGGATTCATTCCAAACAGCAATGACAACAACCTCCCAACTTGCAAGATAAAACACAATGAAGGCAAAACCCATCAAAGTGACAATTTAGATATCTTTTCCTAAAAACCAAACACTCCAGTCAGAAAACATATAAAACCAGGCCATAGGTAGGCAATTGAGAAAATTAATCATAAATACTAGACAATGTACAAACAGAAGCAGAGTTGTTCAAAGTTTATCAAACGATGAATGGTGAATTACTCCTACCTTTTCTGTTTTCAGCTTTTTTATTCTCCTGTGGCATTCCTCCTCTTCCTCTTCTTTCTTTACCAAAATAGAGTTTCCCATTAACCCTGAATCTGGAGCACTTTTGTTCGCATCCCCAGCTGTGGAGGAGGTACAATTGAAAGGGATGTTGCTCCCAGCACAACCTCCCTTGGCCCCAAAACTATACAAGTGCCCAGGAGCAGTTTGGCTAGAGTTATTTGAGGGTCCTTGCTGTAGATCAAGTTGCCGGTCTTTCCTGGATTTCCCTCCATCTTTATCCCGCTTGGAGCCTCTGCTGGCTTGTGTTTTACCTGTTTTCTCCTCTTTATTTTTCCCACAAGAGGCAAGAGTGTTGTTATTGATGCTGGTGGTACTATTATTGCCATTTGGGCTGCTGTTCATACTTTGACCCAGTGCTGAATTCATGCCACCTGCCTCGCTTGGGCGCCCTTGGACTTCCTGCCTCTTGCCAGCACTGCTGATTTCAGGAATTCCATACAAGGCAGCAGAAGGCAGAGATTTACTAGCATCCTTCGAAGTTTTACTCCTTTTCACTTTTGATTTGCTAGTTTCTTTGTGTGAGGAATTCCCCTGAGAAGCAGGGGGTTGAACAGAAGAAAATTTTAGGCCATCAGCTAAGGCTGAGGTAGGATTAACTCCACTAGAAGCAAGACTCCCACAATCCTTGGAATTGGTGGAATTATTCATTTCAAACTTTTGTCTGTCTTTCTCCAAATCTGCATCCAAATCGATTATTAAATTCCCAACCCCGATTTCCCAGTCATCACCACTGTCATAGGTATCAACTGTGTTTGGATCCACACCTTTGCCAGCAGTGGAAGTGTTCAATGACATCCTGAAGATGAGACCTCTTGAGTAAAAATCAGACGAACTTTCCTTTGTAGATGAGGGGACATTCGTTTATCTCCGTGGGGCTTTTTAAAATGTAACTCTTCTTGCTTTCCTCCCCCAGGTATATCTGGGTATATACCCTGAAGTCCAGGTCCACCTTTTCCTGTGAGGAAGGGGAAAAGTCGAATATTTCTTGGCTGGGTCTTATCAGAATACAGTCAAACTGATATTAGAGGCACATAAGAAAAGACACTCCATATATTAATTTTTGAGATGTCTGTAAAACCGAAGCCTTTGATAATAAGCCTCTTTTTTACCGTTGCATCCCATCATCCATGATCATTTCTTAAAATGCCATGTGCCCAAAAAACAAACCAACCAAAAAACCCCAAGCCCAAAATAATCACATTCTTAAATTGCAGCATTTAATTCCACAAAATTCAAAAATATCAAATGTGATTCTGTATCATTTAAGCACAATGAGGAAACTTATCCCTCTAAAACCCATTTTCCCCATTATTGGAGGGGGGGGGGAATTACCACCCCCTTCAAGTTCTGTATCTGTTCCCTAGACTGAATTAGCTTGTTTCTGTAAGAAAGAATCTCTGAGAACAACAAAACAACAATAAAAGTACATTCATTTTAAGATTTTTAATTTGAGGGAAGGGAATGCACCATTTCTATTTAAAATGCATTTAAGATAACACATCCTAAAGTGGTTCTAATGTCCATTTAGGTCACCTACTGCTCAGACTGTTAAATATAGTATTACTGACTGTACAGGAAACTGATTAAGACATACACTTTAAATGCTCTATACCAAGGTGGCCTCTAACCGCAAGAGAGTGTATGCTTGACACAGCTTAGCTAAAATTATTTTAAAAGGAATCTTTTTTTCTCTTAATATCAGTGTCCAAATATTTAGATATATATTATGTACATTGCTTACCTTTAATCCTTTATCATTTTTAAAATTAAGCCAGAGAATCAAAAATCTGTTCTTGCTGGTCTCAGCAAGAACTCAATATCCCACTTCATTTTACTTAAAGAGCAAGTAATCAAGAAGTAAAAACCAACTAACATTTCGGGCAGAGTAATCATCAAGAAACATATTTCCTTCTTTTTTGGCACACGAAAGAGGTTCTTTCCTCCCACCTTTTTTTTTTTTTTGAAAAAAAAATATGGTTTTCCTTCTTAAGTATTTTGTTCCTCACAACTTCACAGGCTGAAAGATAGTATTTCACATTCAAAACACCAGAAGCCACAAGCACAAAAAAATATCTTTTTTTTCTTCTTTTCTTGAACAAGCACCAAGATGTGATTGTATTAAAGAAATAAAAATTGCAAAAATGTTTTCCGTAACTTCACATCCAGTCTTCAGTTCCAGCTTCTGTAGCCATCCTGATCAGTAAGTAATGATTCCATGAAACAAACCTACAGGCGTCCCGGTTGTTACAAGGCAGAATGTGCTAACATCGAGGAAAATTAGTGAAGGGGGGGGGGGGGAGAAAGGATTGAAAATCTGGGCTGGATTCCGCCTGTTAGTTGGGAAGTGGGTTTTTTTTCCCCCTCCCGCGCTCACAGATCTGACTTCTTGAACTAACTTGACGGGAGAATGGAAGGGAAAAGAGGGAGGGAATAAAATCAGGGTTTGATGAACCAGTTATCAAAACATCTGATGGAGTGTTGGAAAAAAAAAAGTCTGAAAATGAAGCAAATATTCCTAAACAGAGGAAACGATTTAAAGTTTTTTTGGGGAATAGGTCTTTTTTTTTTAATTAAATACCAATTCCTGGAAAGGAGAGGTAGTTTTTAAAACAAAAAGATCATAGAATGAGCCATCGGTAATTAAGAATCCGAAGAGGTAAAATATGTGTCATTATTTTTAGAGCAGAGATTTTATTTGGTCCTCCCTCCTACCCTCGAGAAATGTTTCAGCCAACGGTGGTTCATCTTTCACATTTCCTTCTTCCCTCCTCGCCTTTCGGAGCTTGGCTTTAGTATTTTTAATTAGCTGGTGTTTGGAAGATAAAAAAAACTGTAATGAATTGTTGATAGATTGGAAACTGCAGAATCGGTTCGCTGGAAATGTATCAGGGAGAAAACAGACGAGGGAGGCAGGGTGGGAGGGGGATGGGCGGGTTAGTAGCAACCAACCACCTAAAAGGAGCGATTTTGTTACAGTTCAAGCTTTTCACATCACGTGAGGATCAAGGGCTCAATTGGTTGTCGTGAGAACAAAAAATGGGTGACAACCGTATCAAGAAAATACTGATCTGGTCTTTAAAAGGGTGTGGGGGGGGAGAATCTATTTCCTCTCTTCCTTCATCCTCTCTTCCCCCTTCCTACCTCCTGAAGTTGGCGCAGCTACAAGTTATGCATCTGAAACATTGCTCCCGAGAAGTGGCTGCTCCCGAGATAAGAGGTGAAATGAGCACCCCAGGTTTGCAAACCGTCTGTTGCAGAGAGAGGAGCGCGATCGGCCCCTTCCTCGAATTCGGTGCCATCAGGAATTCGCCATGAGGATGGCTTCGTGGCGGGTTTTTAAATGCCCCCTTTCTCTTTCTCTCCAGCACAACGAAACATTCCGTGGCATTCAAATTAGTATTTTCTTTATTGGATCATGGCAGTTCTGTACAGGCGGGGGAGGGGAACCGGAGCAGCTTTTTAAGGGTGGTAGAAAAATATTCACTGCACCCACAACACACGGGCGTTCTCCTCCTGCCCCACTTTTAACAGCAGATTGTTTATTTGCATGTGACAGAAGACAATCTCTCCCTTCCAAAGGATCTTAAATTCGATTTTCTTTATCAAGCTCTTTGATTGTTTTAGGGCTGATTTTGAAGCAAAGGACAAGGCGACACGCAGGCTGATCTTTAAGTCTCGGGGTTTTTTTGTTGGTTTTTTTTTTATTTCCCCCACTTGGTCAGTTAAACCCCAAAAGGTAATACGCTTTAGCGCGCTCCCTCCCCCTGCTCTTCCCCTCAAGTGCACTTTCAGGATGATTTGTGTGAGAAATTGCAATGCTTTCACCCTCTCCTACGTCCCCTTTGGTGTATTTCAGTTTTAAACCCACCTACAGCAAGCTTTATTTGCAATGCACACATTTCTTAACGCTCGCTCCCCTTTTCATATGAAAGAGACAGATAAGAGAGATAAGATAGCTCTAGATATCCCCTCTAAGTGCTATCGATACACCACGCAGTCGTACTTACTGTATCGAATCGAGTTGACCTTTTCCTTCTACAAGTGCAATGAGTGTGTTTTGTTGCAGCCGATTTTTTTTTTATTTTTGGAAAAAAAATTAATTTCCTCGACAGATTAAGGGGGGCTTTTTGAAGAAAAGAGCACCAGATTTCGTGAATCATTAAAAGGCTTTTCTAAATTGAAATTAAAAAAAAACCCTTCAAAATATAGAGCCTTTCATTCTCTCACATGAGCTCGCTCTCTTACACACACTGCATAAATCAAGCTGCCTTTACTGCACTACTGAACAGCAGAAATCAGAACTGGAGAGAAGCGAGAGTGTGAAGCAAGCCTAGACTCCCGTACCTGAAAGGGACTTTTCTTTGTTCCCAATGCCCTTTCCCTTTTGTCCAATCAGAGGCCAGCTTTTATGAAACCGAGCCTTCTCATTGGATGGTGGCTCCTCTTAGCTGCCGGAGGGTGTGAGAAATGCGCGCACACCCACATACAGACACAGTCTTATATTTTGCAATCTTCAGCCTATAGGAGTCCTCTATTAGGCAGTCTCTTGCTACAGCAAGATACAAATATGTTTCCTATTTCAATTACGGCATTAGCCTATACGTTTTATTTAAATGAAAGGATCAGGTAAGGAGGGGGCTTAGACTGCACCATATATCCCGGAGACGGAATATGGGAGACTCCCTCGTTTATACCATTTCAGCCTGTAAGATTTGCGTCTGCATGCAAAGCCACAATTAATGGCTTCCTTGTGTGCCTTTTCCAAGAACCAATTGAAAAACCTTACCGTTTCTCCGAGTGCTTTTTTTTTTGCCCCCATTGAATATTTGTACCATTTGACTCTGTACGTAGGTGTTGTTGGGGTTTTTTTTTTGATATTGATGTGTATTTTCCAGAGCAAAAGGGAGGAGGGGATTGAGGGAGAGACATTTTCCCAAAGGAAAACAGTCCCTTTCTCCTTCCCCCATCCTCCCTGCTTTGCAGGGGTATTCAGCCGACATGCTGCGCGGTCGCCTTTTCTCACCCTTCTCCCTTCGTTTTTCCACACTTTATTTTCTGCTCATTTTTACAATATGACTTAAGTAGGGCATTTCGATTTTTATTATGGAGAGGAGTAACCCTTTTGTTTCCAGCCTGCTGATTTACTGCTGCAAGCAGTGAACTGGAATAGCAAGAAACCACTTACCAGCCGCGTGAACACATGAGTGAGAATGCAATTATTTTCTGGTCGCCCTTCCCCCACTTAACCTCTTTCCAGTGAAGCACTTCATCAAGAATTATATTTTGTTGTAGATGTACAACCAAGAATGTACTAAAGCTGTGATAGATCCTGGTTTCAGAAAATTGGAAAATCTGCATTGGCGGAACCTAACTCAGCAGCCCTTCCCCCCACTCTTTCTGTATGTTATTTTGTTCCAGACAGACTATTTTACATATTTAAGCAAAACCTGAAATAATCAAAATGTCCAGTTATTGGAAGATAGTGCTCTCAGAGGTCGTGCTTAATAAACCATTAAGCATGTGCATGATAGTTAATAGCAGACATTGTTTAGATGGACACCTTTTATAGCTTCTTTAAAACCTTTTGGTTTTGCTGTTATCTTTCATCAGTGGGAATCAAGAATGTGTTTTTAAAGAAATACTTGAACAGATAAAGAACAATTTTCTCTAAATGTTAAAAGTATAAAATGTAAAGTATGGGGTTTTAAATTATAACAGTTTGCAACCAATTGTGTGGTTTTATATTTTGATACCTAAAATCTATTTTGTACTCAGTACATCAGAGATTTGGTACTAAATCTCTAGATGAATAAATATGATGAACCTTCTTAAAACAATATATTTGCCTGACAGGAATTGCATTTAATCAAACTAGGGTTGAGCCACTTTGTGTGCTTACTACTGCTGTTGAGGTCAAAAAGACTTACAAGTGTAGCCAATGTACACAATGCCCAGTTATTCTTGCTCACATCTTACATATTTGCCAGTTGCCCTAAAATTCTTTGCAAAAAGCTTCCATAATTGAGTTTCTTTTTTAATGAGTTAACAATGGTTGGAACAGTTCTGCACTGCCACAAAAATTTGGTACAGTAGTGAATGCAGAAGGAAGGGTATTGATTACAAACACACCGATCATCTGATAGAATCACATATGTCACTAAGTTATTAGGTGATTTTGTTGGATTTGGTTTAATTTATAACCCAGTCATATAGTTTATATGTTTTAATATTTTTATATATTTATGGGATAGAATTGTTTGTGATCCCGACCATTGTGGCTTATTCAACAAAAATTAACAAAATCATTAGTTTAATGTGAGCTGCAGTATAGTCTAATGACAGTAAGGCAAGACTATAAATTTGTGTAGAAATAAGTTCTGATTTGTTCAATTATGCCCTTTGCAGCTATGATGATGTAGATTGGGGCTGTCAAACTCACAGCCCGCGGGCTGGATGCGTTACATGCTGGCTACGCCCATGCCCGATTTAGCGAAGGGGAAAAAAGTGATATGTCACATGATGCTGCTGTGAAAAAACAAGTTTGACACCCCTGATGTAGATCATGTGAAGCGCAGAATACTCATATGAATTGAGCCTAACTTATGCTAACAATCCATTGTTAACTTGTAAAAAAACTCAATTTCTAATTCATATGTTGAAATTATAACTCCGATACTGCCTGCTAAAAGTAAGAACTTGCATCTGTAGATTCTGTTGTAAAATTTGAACCCTCCAGCAAGGCAAACTGGATATTTGTTTGGGAAATCTTGAATGCAACAAAAAGAGCTCTGCTAATTTTTGGTTCTGCAACATAATCTGGTTTATGATTATGTTTAGAGAAAACTAAATCATTGTTTCCCTCTACCATACCCGCAATCCAAATTCTATTTGGTATAAAAGATATTTTTACATAGCAGATTTTTGAAGCTGAGAAAAAGTTGTATAACCTTCTTATTCAGGAAATTACAAAAAAGTTATGGAAATTAGTGCCAGAAAACCATCTCTTTTACTTGGAGAAAGGATTAAGTGATTGAGTGACACTTTATATGGGATATACTGTAGTAAAGGGAATTTAGGAGAAGTAGTTGTTAATGCTGAGGCTAATGCTATTTCAGGAAGAGCTGAGATAGTCAGTTCTATACCTATTGAAATGTCAGTAGTGTATTAAGCATCTCAGTTCATAAATACTGCGAATTCAGCCATCTCTCTCTCTCTCTTTCCCTTTCTCCCCCTCTCTCTGTCTCCTCCCCACCTCTCTAAATAGATAACAGTAAATAGATGAATGACTTGAACTTCATTACAGGATCTTATGTCAGCAGTAAACTGGGAGGGAAAAAAGTTAATTTTAAAGTGGTTGAATTGAGGAATATTCAACAGTTTGAGAAACACTTCTTGATGCACTTTAAATAACTACAGTCTTGCTAAAAAAAATGGAAGGTTCTTGGAAGTGAGAAGTCTGGAAAACAGGTCTGTTTATAGCAGTGTAGTTGTAATGTAAATAAAGCTTTTTGTTCCAATTCTTAGGCTGTATTCCCACACAGAGAATACACAGTAATATGCTAACAATAGCAAATCTTGACAAGTGAGCTTCTGAAACAGGGAAATTTATTGATTAAAGAAATAAAAATTGCTATAAAAATGTTCAGTGATAATAATAAAACTCTAAACTTTGTAAACTGCTTTGAAATATTTTTGTTGTGTTGTTTTTTCCACCTAATTGTGAATTACTGTTTTTGCCAGTGTGTTAAAGTTTGTAGATGAGACTTCAAAGTAATTTTTTAACAAGGAATTTGAACAATTAAGTCTTAATAAGATTGCACTTTGACAACACTAAAACATGATGTATTCTAAAACTATGTATAAGATTTACGTAAATAGAAATACGATTATAAAATAAAAATATGACTGTATATGATCAAGGTATTTGAAAGATGATATAAAAAAGGAAAAGTATGAACATTAATAAATGTATATTATGCTAAACTAATCAGCATATGATATTTGGATCTTTTTGTTTTATAGAATGTTGCTAAAAGCATACTTGGACTAAATATTGGATAATAATAATTCTGGATAGAGAGAACGTCAGTGGCCAATACTCATAGATGAACCTCTGAAAATATTTTTCTTCCTTTGCTTCTGTTTTTCCCATGTTGTTTTTTCAATGAAATTGCAAATATTTTATCTCATTTTTACCCACTGCTTTTCACATTACTATTTATAAGAAAGCAACATTGATATGATTGGGGTTTTTTGGAGGAGGAATTAAATAAAATAGTACTTACACAGGTCACTGTGGGATTTTTCTTTTCTTTTTTTTGAATAATATATATTTTTCTTATTTGGTTAATAGCCCCCATTTTTCAAAATCAACCTCTTGTTTAGACATGTTTCACTTTAGGCTGTTTCATGTCTGCAAAATTACAGTCATTTGCACATTATTATTACAGTGAGTGGGAGACAGATTGTATTTAACACTGGGTAGGGGGAGGGTTATTATGGGAAGTGATCTTATACGGTCAGCACATAAATTCAGTCTGAAGAAAATTGCTTCTGAATAGTTAGTCTGTTCTCTCGCCAAGGAATGGTCACTGGGTGAGATTGCAAACATGCTTCTGCTTTATTTGTATTATACGATCCGAATGTTACAGGAGGATAGTCCATTGAACAAATGTTTTTGTAACTGAAACTGACAGGGGTGAAATAGCACCACTCCATCCCACCATATTCTTATAATTCAGAATATGGTTAATGGGGAAAGGGTAGATGTTTTCAAAAATAAGCCTACTTTAATGGCTGTAGATATTGAATCATGCTGTTTTGTAAAAGGCACAATTACCTGGCGCATATTAGCAGGCCCATGTGGATTCTTCATATATTTAGCAGCAACATGTTGTTAATAAAGCAGGAATGGCTGTCTCATCTTATTACAGGAAAAGGAAGACAAAATACGGACAAAATAGAAGTAGTAAGGTTTTAAAAGTAGGCTGGTTGTGTTGTTTGTTTCCAGGTTTTAGACCAATAGTTACACAGAGATAAAAATAGAGTTTATTAGGAATGATTGCCATTCTACAATTAAAACAATGATAATTTGATATGGTAGTTATTAAAATATTTTTACCATTACCTACTTACTATCAATAGGTTTGCATCTATGTAATGGTCATCTAATGCTCTTCAAAAGTTTTATTTCATATATATACAGTAATTAGATTTACCTAGTCCTAAGTTTGTTTAAGAGGGGATATATTTAACTTTAGTTGGTTTTAACTTTGCCGTTATTTTGATTTCAGATCCCAATTATTTAGTAAAGTGAAATGCAGTATTAATTTAATCACATCAGGGGCATTTAAAAATGATTAATTCTAATTATCCCATTTCTAGTTGACCAAAGAACTGTATTGATTGATTAAAACGATGAATGCATTTACTTTAAATGTGTTTGAAAAACACAGTGACATAAGCTAACAAGCAAATATTAGAAGTTTTCCATGTTCCATTCACATTATATAGTGGTGCTATAACAGTCATTAAAACAAATAATTTAATGTGTCCGCAGATTACACCTCCTGAACATATATATTTACACATTTAATTGCTCACTCCACAAATAATCTCATAAACTTTAATTCTTAATCAAGCAGGATTGGCCAATAAGGGCTTCAATTAAAGGTCACTTATACAAAGATATAAATATGTGCACATCCAGCTGTCATCCAGAATTGCATATAATTGTGCCTCACTGCCTGTAGAACAAAGATGACTGGTATGTGATACTCTTAACAATTATGCTCATGTTAATTCTCAAACTTTCTTAGAGGGACTTTATAATAAATGGGGAAGCAAGGATAATTTCAGATATGTAAATGAGGACCCACTTCCATAATATTAGAGTCTTGGTGGTGCAGTGGTTAGAGTGCTGTACTGCAGGCCACTTCTCTTGACTATCAGCTGCCTGCAATTTGGCAGTTCAAATCCACCAGGCTCAAGGTTGACTCAGTCTTCCATCCTTCTGAGGTGGGTAAAATGAGGACCCAGATTGTTGAGGGAAATATGCTGACTCTGTAAACAGCTTAGAGGGCTGTAAAGCACTATAAAGTGGTATATAAGTGCTATTGCTATTAATATTTCAAAGAAAAAAATAGCGTTCTGAACTATTTCTAAAAATTAAGTGACAAGGCCATCTTGCATACTTCCAGTTGAAGGTGAGTGCACCATTTGCCTATCTTTAAGAATTTTGTACGTGGTTTTCCATTATTCTTAAAGATGTATGACCTGACTGACTGTTTTCCAAGGAAAACAAAGGACATTACTGGAGTAGAATTTGGCATTCAGAGATAAAGGTGGCAAACTTTCCAATTGCTTTTTCCTCTATTTGCTGTTCTAATCAATTTACATATTTACAGCTGGATATCTTTTGCAAGGCAGATTCAAAATCCAGTCATCCATGTTGATCAATAGAGGACAAACTTCCATCATGTAATTCCCCCTGTGAACTGAGGAAGTTTGGGTTTATTGCTTTTGTAGCAAAGCACCAGGGTAGATAAAAGAAAGCCTTTATTTAGCCAGAGACCTGTGTGATTCATTGTGACTGTTGAAGATGTATTGGGAAAATAATGAGAAAAAAGAGGCATTTGGGGGATAATTATATTAACCCCTTTGGCTATATAAAGTGATTAATAGTGTTGGGGCCAATTGTTTTAATCTATGCTTCTGTTAAATTTCTTAAAGAGAAAATTAATCAGAAGATCCACTGTAATAAACATAAGCTAGAAATATGCTTGTATTCTCTGAAGGCCTTCCATCTTATAAAGAGTTTCGTAAATATGCCGTATAATTGTTATTATGGAAGAGTCCTTTTATAACACTTCACTGGTTGATTTTCAGACCCTTATGTTCAGATCTCTTACTGCAGCATAGCACGTCTTTATGCCTATTTATACAAGGCCAATAGGTCATCTCTTATTACATCACTTGCATTGCTAAAGAGTCGTCTATAATCAAGTTGTTCTGGATCATAAAGAAATTGGGCACCATTTTAGATATAAAATGGCAATGGGAAAGCATATTATTTTAACTGGTTGTTGTGAGCCACCTAGGGAGAGGACATTTGTAGGATTACTGCATGAAATAGACAGTTATATCAGTTCTTTAAATAGAGAAATACAGGTAGTCCTCAATTTACAACAGTTCAGTTAATAACTCTTAAAAAGTGTTACTGAGAAAAAAGTGACATGACCATTTTTCACATTTATGAGCATTGCAGTATTCCCATAGTAATGTGATCAAAATTCAGAGTCTTGGCAACTGACTCATATTTATGACAGTTCAGTCTCCTGGAGTCATGTCATCACCTTTTGTGACCTGACAACCAAAGTCAATGGGGAAGCCTGATTCACTTAACCGCGTTACTAACTTAACAGCTGCAATGATCCACTTAACAATTGTGACAATGAAGCTCATAAAATGGGTTAAAATTCACTTAACAGATGTCTCATTTAGCAATAAACTTTGGGCTCAAGTGTAGTCATAAGTTGAGGACTAGTTCAGGCATGAAATGTAAAATTTTTCTCTGTGGGCGTGGCTTGGTGGACATGTCTTGGCATGGCTTGATGATCATGTGACTGGGTGGGTCGGCATGCCAAGTCGATGTCAGCCATGACCCAATGCATTTTAAATCGAAAAATGCCGGGCAGCGGGCCCAGGGCAGGGGGCTGCTTGCGGTCGGGGGGGAGGGACTGGCTAGTGCTGAGTGCTTACCTTTGTTTCATCTGAACAGGAAAGGGTCAACCCGACTGTGTGGCCAGAAGACTATATATAGAGCATGGGCGTGGCATGGGTAGAAGCGAGTGACCAGCAACCGGGTCCAGGAGGTGGATGTGGAGCATGGGTTTATAGAGGCTCCGCAAAGTCATTCACAGGGGCCCTAGTACATCTTGCGAGGTCGCACAAGGTAGTAAGATTTCACCACTAGCTAGCTGTATATAGCAACATGTACATGTACCTCTAAGTGGGCCCATAGAATTCGTTTTCTTGAATGTCTGATTTTTAAAAAAATGTTTTTAAATGTCTTTGTATATTTGCTTGAAGATTATCTTAATCATGGTGGAGCCCAAATCCTTTTCTTTTATACATTTCTGAAAAGCAATTGAACAAACAAATGACCTAGTGCAGTGATGGCGAACCTATGGCATGCGTGCCACAGGTGGCACGCAGAGCCATTTGTGCCGGCATGCGAGCCGTCACTAAAGTTACCTGCACTGCGCATGCGCGCGCCTCCCAGCTGTTTTTTTCAGCCGGTTCAAGTCAAGGCTGAAAATGGGCCCGTTCGAAGCTACAGAGGCTTTCCTCGAGCATCCGGGAGGGCGACACTGGACTCGAACCGGCCGAAAAATCAGCTGGGAGACGCGCGCATGCGCAGTGC
>JAOYMU010000192.1:82024994-82047943 GCA_025802295.1 Psammodynastes pulverulentus | reverse complement strand
GATAGCGCGCGATTGGTCGAGACGGACCACGTGACCGGGACTCTGAAAAGGTCCCGGAACGCAGTTCCGCTGAGTTCTGGCGGAAAAAAAGCCCTGCATATAATCAAAGTGAGGCTCAGAAGGATTACAAGGAAAACTTAAAAAAAAAAATACAATGTTTTGTACTGGATGCCCTTATATCATACCTAGTTCAGAATAAATTAGAATAAGTTATCTTCAAAGATCTAATAAAATAAATGTTAATTAAGTGTGATTCACTTAATTCTGCAACGTTTAGTCAAATTCATGTATTCTTTTACCATTACACATATTTTTGTCAATGTTGGCCTCAGTTATGTACCAGATAGTTTTTAAACTTAACAAATAGTAAATGCATTTTTTTACATCTGCCTGTATCATCAAGTCACATAGAGGTGGTGTGCTTCAGATCCCATCTATTAAGGAATTTCATCTGAAGGGGCCCAAAAGAGAGCTTTTTCTCCCATAGCACTTACTGTTTGGAATAACACCCCCCCGCCCCGGAGATTGGCCCCAACCCTATTGGCGTTTCAGAAGGCCCTGAAAACACAGCTTTGTCACCACACTTGGGGATCTAGTGGTGGTACATATATTCAGTATAATCTGTTTAATGGCTATAGTGAATGTCGTGAATGTTCTGTGCCTTGGTTACTGATTGCAGTGATTTTAATAGTCTAATCTATTGAGTGCAATGCATTTTTTCTGTTGCAACTTTATTGATGTTTTTGGTCTTTTAATTGTTGTGAGTCTCCCAGAATCATGTATGTAAGATGGGTATACAAACTGAATATTTGAATGAATTAAATTTGATTTTAAATTGTTTAGTAAATATGACTGGAATACTACAATCTTCTTGGAAGTTGTGAGTTCTTGGAAAACAGCTTTTGATTTTACCTCTTCCAGAAACAACGGACATTTGGAGGAATTTCAGATCCAGACACAATCCAAACTCATATATTCTTGTGCCTAGGTGTGAAATTTGGTATGAGACATTCTCTACTAAAACACAACTTCCAATATTAGCTACTGTAGATCTTTACATAATTATGTACTGTAGACTTTATCACAATAATCCTACATTCTAGGAATAATTCCTTGTAGGAGGACATACTCTCATCTTCATAGTTGTATAAACTTTATGTTTTACAGCTGTAGTTATCTGGAACAAGGAATCTATTTTTTTTCTTTTTTAATGAGTTGTATCAGCCACCAAAGCACGATATATAAACTAAGCTTAGTCATTCAATTAGAGTGTATGTAGGTACATTTCTCATTCAGAAAGGTCCATCCTAATCATAGTCTAAAAATCACTTAATTAACTTGCATTTATTTAAAGGCCATTTGTGTTTTGCCTTTCAGTTGTAAAAAAAGATCCCCCATCGTGGTTTACAGCAATAAAATATCAATACAACACTAACCATTCCCTGTAGTCTATTTTCTAATGAAAAGCTGGCGTTGGTAAGCTGCGCAAAAACTGAAGACAAATCCAAACAGGTATCAAATTCTTGATATACTAACACATTTTTTAAATCTTTTTTTCATCCTTTTTCCTCCCCCTCCCCCTTTCTCTTTTACTCAATATGTAATTTCAGGTCCTTTCCACTGGGTCTCTTGCAGGATTTAATGTACGTGATTAATCTTGACTCTGTGTAATACTGCTAGGAATGTGGCAATGACCTCAGCTGAACACTGGGAAAGTGATTAATGTTACATGAAGAAAGATATTTCTTACTCTGGATCCTGAATAAATACAGACATGCTGTATTCAGTTACAGACCTTTGCTCAATTGAAAATGGGTGCTGGATTCAAAGAATAATGTTTCAGATGACATAAACAGTGTTAGAGGAAACATGGCTCTTGTTGAACAAATGCTGCTTCAAGCTAAAGTTCTAGTGAATATAAAAGATATATGATGCAATCAACAAAATGAGCCATAGTAAGATAAAGCTTTGCAGTGACTAACCATGGATTGAATTTCCAACACTTTATATTTTGTGAGATACATGGTTCACCAAAGGTCTCTGTTAAATAAAAGCTTGTCACTTCCTTCTTTTTCTTTCTAGTAGCAAAATTCTGTCTGTCTGTCTGTCTATCATTAGCATTTTTTAATTTTTTAATGATATGAAAAGACAGGCAAACAGTTGCTATGATTGTCAAATGATTTAAATCAAGTAGAGAAAATGCAATAAAACACTGTTTCTATGGCAACACATTGTAACCTAGTACTTTTGGATTATGAGCCAACTCACATCTATGATCATTACTTGTTGACAGACATAAATCCACCCTAAAAGCATTAATTTCACAGGGAAAAAAATCTAAATGTTCAGCTACAATATAATATCATTTAACTATTTCTGTGGCACACCTGGAAAGCACCAGTTTATGAAGCCATTCTAATACTCTTGTGCTAATAAAGTAAATAAAAACATTTCATTTTTTTAAGAAATACACTGCAACAAATATAAATATCTCTGTCTATTGATAATTGAAATATATTCTTAAGAAATAAAAGAGATGAAATTGTCAATAACACTTTAAAAAAACAAGTCTTTGAGAAATAAAATTGAAAGTGAAGCATTAAAAAACATTGGGTTAAGATGAGACTTGGTATATTTACAAAAAGCTGATATTCTTATATTATTTTCTTTTGCATTGATAGATATCCTTGACATCAATGCAAAAGAAAAAAATGAAAAAGTCAGTTTGCTGCTTTGACTTTTTGATTTTATTAAAAAGAAGTGTGCAGGTGGGTCATGATGACAAAAGTAATTTTTAAAAATATTTGTCACACTGTCTTAATTATTAAAGCAACTACAATTTTTTTAAACTATTCATTATTTAATTGTTACTGATTAGGAAAGTATTAAAACTAAAAATAGAAAAGAATTATACAACAGAGATTTCTGAAAATGATCTCCTATGTGTTGTGAGTGAAGAGGAGGTTGAAGAGGCAACAAAGATGAATCCATGGCTGCCGGTGAATGATGGGGCAGATGACAAGTTGAGGCAAGAGCCAAATGGGCTCAAACACATTTCCTCCATCTCCAGATTATAACTACATTTCAACTACATTTGAGAATTCACATCCAGAATATTCTAATCCAATATTATAATTTTAATGTGAGAGAAGATAAAAATTATTCACTGTTTTATGGACTGAAAATAACTTTATTTTAATCAGTCCAAATCTAGCTTATTTTTATATTTTCCTACCCATTTTGATATTCATTGCCCATCCTTTTTTAAAATGTGGCCTCGGCATGTTGTTTATAAATAAAGTGAGACCTTTTAAAAAGTTTTAAAAGATTTTGGTTGCTTAAATTTATTAGCTACCCAACTTCAATGGATTCTGAAGGGCATGCAAAACAAAACAGGGACCATTAAACAAATAGCAAACATCTGTCAGGGCCTGTGACCAAACCCAGGTTTTCAGAACTTTCCAGAGCTCTTGGAAGGGAGCACTGTCCAGTATTTCTGGGGAGATACTGTTGTAGAAGGTGGGGGCTCCAACAGAGAAGGCATCATTCTTTGATTTCACAAGATGTTAACCTTTAATAGAGGAGACCTGGAATGTACCCAATCTGCCAGAACATGCTGAGTGGGCAGAACGGATTGTAGAAAAAGCAGTTCCTCAGATATCTAGGCCCTATGACATATATGGCATTATAGGTAATAGCACCTTGAACTGCACTTGATATAAATAATTGTATATGTATGTGATATACAATTGTATGTGATCTCTGGAATACCATTCCCCCAGAGATCAGAATAGCCCCCACTCTAGCACTCTTCCGGAAGGCGCTGAAGACCTGGTTCTGTCAGCGGGCCTGGGGAACCCAGAGTGGGATGTAGCCCATCAAATGGCTCATGTAATCTGCTGTCACTGGGGTGAGAGGTGGGTGGGTGATTTTATTATATTAATAGATGTGATTTTTTTAAAGGAATTTTTATGGTTTTAATGTGGGTTTATATTTTTGTAAGCCACCTTGAGTCGCCATGGGTGAATAGACGGTGATATAAATCCAATAAAATAAATAATAAATAAATATATTGGTTAAAAAGACTGGTTTTAAGGTTGAGAAAAAGGTGAAATACTTGGGGTTTATATTGACAAATACAAACACAAAACTGTTTCAAAGTAACTATGTGCCTCTTTGGAATGATATAAAAAAGGATTTATTAAGATGGAATAAATTGCATTTATCATTATTGGGTAGAATTTCTGTAATTAAGATAAATGCTTTACTCTGTAATTAAGATAAATGCTTTACCAAAGATGTTTTTTTGTTCCAGACATTACCAATACTTGCAAGTGATGCTCCATTTAAACAATGGCAGAAGGATATTTCCCAGT
Source organism: Psammodynastes pulverulentus (assembly GCA_025802295.1). Taxonomy (NCBI): domain Eukaryota; kingdom Metazoa; phylum Chordata; class Lepidosauria; order Squamata; family Psammodynastidae; genus Psammodynastes; species Psammodynastes pulverulentus. The sequence continues at coordinate 82,043,567 of JAOYMU010000192.1, read as the reverse complement.
TCATATGGCAAAGGAAAAACCAAGAATTAGATATAAACGTGTACAAGACGCTAAGGAAAGAGGCGGGTTGGGTCTACCAGTTTTGACATTGTGTCATTTTTAATAACAAAAGTAAAGATCTTCAAGAGGGCACTTGGTTTGCTTAGGGTACAGTCTGCTTAGCAACTCATCAGTCATTTCTACACAGCCTCTCCTGACTTTGGGAAGTGATAGAAACCATAAAAGAAGTTGTCGGGAAACTGTCATCCCCAGGTACTCCTAGAATCTACCATCATTTGCAAATTCTGGAAGAAGCTTCTGTACATGACAATATATACATAAAAGTCTTCTCAGGATTTTAGAATTACTACAATAAGCTGTGAGAAAGAGGTAAATGATGATAAAGAGACTTGAGAGTGAAACAGATTACTTCTTACGTACCATCGTACTCTAATGCCATATAGTGATTTTCTTTTTTTAAAAAAAATAGCCAAACCTTCCATAATGTAACATTCTGAAGAATTTTTATTGATACTACAGGATTTTTTTAAAAAAAACTTGAAATACTGTTGCATTTTCCTGTTGAGTTACCCCTTCACTGTAGTCATCTTGTGCTTTGTCCTGAATATCCTTAAGGTGAAGAACAACTTTTGAATACGCTACATAAATAGATTGCAGTTTTTAAAAGAATAACCAAGCATCATGTGAAGTTTTGTAGTATCCATATCATGGGTGTCAATTCAAAGATACTTCTATCTATTGTCCTAGCCTTCTCTCTTAAAAGCCAGATGGCAAAATGTCAGTGCTATCAATATTAGCTCACCTATCAGAAGAGTGAGGGAGATTATATAGCTCCACTAGGCTTATCAATAATTTAATGGTACGTCTTCACTTGAAATGTGGAATCAAATCAATGGTTGTAAAATGGGTTGTATTAGGAAATGCTCTGTCTTCAAAACTAGAACTGATTTAAAATAGAAACACTCAAAACAACCTGGAGCCATTGTCTTGCATTCAAAATGGATGCTTCAAATTCAAGGCAATTCAAATTGAAATGTTTTACTCATTCCTAATTCATTTTCTACTTTTACTAATGTGACAATTGATTCTTATGTATAATAGCACATAAAGGTGACAAAATTGGACAGATGTGCTGGGTACAAATATAAAGAGCCAATGTTAACTTCTACCCATCCTAACACTTATGATTTGTTACTGGATGTGTGTTACAAAGACAACTGCTTTGTCTTTGGAATAGAATCAGCATTTTTCAACAACTCAGGACTATGCATACCATCATTTCCTCATAAAATGTGTGGAGTTTATAAAGATAAGTGCAAAGCATAAAATCATATATCTAACTGAATGCAGATGTGTAAACATAGCTGGCCATGTGCCTAAAATAACTAATTATATTCAGGAGCAATTGATGCTGGAATCTGCTGAGATATATAAAGTTAACTAACTCATTATATGGCAGATAATATACCATTGCCTCAAGAATCTTGAAACAAATCTACATAGTTATTAGTTTATTTTGGGCACTTGATCAGCAGGTCTACTGGTCCCCCCCACATTTGATCTTCTCCCTCTTTAGAAAAAAGCAGATTTGTAAGATTGATGGCATCCCTTCAAGCTGGTTCAGGTAGGAAACCAAAACTATGAGTACAAACACTACCTATATTGAAAGGATAAATTGACACAATCATGCAAGTCTGAAAGCGCTTTTCTCCTCCCTTACTTTTACTTTCCAGAGAATTAGGGAGAGTCTCTTATGAGATGATTTTCTTCACCCCATTCTTTCTTTGGGCTGAGATATCTTTTATCTGATTTTTGCCCTGGCTGTGGCTCTTCCACCTGTCTTTCATCCTGACATTTGTCATCATCTACATCACAGCCCACTACAGATGGCCAGTTGTCACTACACGTAATATAGACTGAGACTTTTCATAATGCAGCTGAAGGACATCTTGGAGATTTTAAACTGATTTAAGAGGGGGAAGAGTGTTGCTCTTCAAAATTGGATAGTGGATCCTTTTGGAAGCTTCAAAATGTGATGGGTAGGAATGGCAGGAGGTTAATATTGGGAAACAAGAATGACTAATAACTTATCGACTCTCAACTTTTCAAGGTGGGTAAGAAACAGAAACAACAAGATTTCAGAAATATTTATGGTTCTAGAGTAAAATAACAAAATCTTTAAAGTCTGTCTGAGCTTCTTTGCACCACATCTTATACCAAACAAAATCAGGGCAAAATTATTTTATCACTTTATTTTCTTAATCCTTTAGGGTTTTTAAGTTCCATTTGCTTGTTTCTTTTCTTTCTAATTTTTTTGGTAAGTTAATTCATTTATTTGTTGGGCAACTATATATTGCTTGTTTTTAATTTCCCTTTTTATATTGTTTTCTTTATATTTCTTTCTAAAAATTGTGCTAATTAATATTTTTCACCCCAGGTGCTTTGTAGATCCTTTTGAGTTTTATGCAGTAACTTGTGAATTTTTCCAGTAACTTGGAAGCAGTTTTACCATATATCTTGATGAGATCTGGAACTAAAAGGTGGTGAAAATTTTGGATAAGATTGTTTCCAAACAAGTTTTCCCTGTTTATCAAGGACTTCCTAGAGATGAACTACAGATACTCACAGTGATGATAGTGGAGTACAAAGAGTAAACAAGGCTAGACACATAAGATGGTATACATATTATTGACTCAAACAAACATGTAAATAAATTGTACTTACTGAATTATACTAAGTAGTGTTAGAAATTAATTTGAATTATTGAAGAAAAACACTTGCCAATGCAGAAACAAGATGAAATTATTTGATGAAGTATAATAGTTGCTTCATAATGGCTACACAACAACTAATAAAAAAGATTGGAAAAATAAGATTCAGTGTAGTCCATGAAGCTGTGCTTTTATTAAACCCTCTAAGTTAGATAAACCTAAGTTATATAATTACACAGGAGCAATGATTGATGGTTTTCACGCCTTAATAACTAGAAAACAGTCAACATTCTAATTCAGCTATGTTGATTTGTTCATATGAAATGGAAAGAATGCCTTTCTCATAAGACACTCAAAATACATAGTGGAATGCTTTCCACGTTTTAAAATTTTTTTTAGGTACTTGGAAGAAACAGACTGTACCCAAAGTAGATCTGCGAAAGTTCAAAAAGGCAAGCAGTCTATAAATATTTTTGAAAGTAGGAGAATTTTACTAAAAGACACTCATAAGTGCACTCAGTTATAACTAAGTAATAAATTCTTACTGAACTTGATTTTCATTGTGCCTAGCATATCCTGACATTTGTCATCTATATTGAAAGGAGGGAAAAAAGACATCAGCTGAAAGAAACAACACTGTATTGATTAATGTTTGTTACAACTCAGCCTTTAAAAATAGCTGACTATAGGCATGAAAATTGAAAACAATTTTTCGATGGATCTTATTTTGAGTACCCTGTGAGAATAACAGTGTGGTACATATGCCAGGCTGTATGTCTGACCACTTTTTGCCAGTCTTCATTTAAAGGACAACCTCAGAAGCGCTAATGTGCCCTTAAAAACCTGGAAACATTGCAAGTAAGATGGTTTATTTCCAGAAACATATTACTCCATTCCAGATGAATGGCATGTCTGTGTTCAATACTGAAATGAAGCAGCAAATAAAAACATTTTATTATAAAATAAATCTTAGGTAAAAAAATGGTAAAAAAGCTATGAGATAGGGCATGTCATCTTGTGTTTGCATCCCTGCTGTTTTCCTGGCATTATTAGAAAGGTAATCTGCCATTGGATTACTTTTTTTTTTCTAGCCAATCTAATCTGCAATGCTGTACTTCCCAGGTACGGCTTTCCAAGTACTAAGCGAAGTAGTTTAACACTGCTTAATAAAGTGGAAGATTAATATATAAATTAGATCTCTTTTCTTGGATTTAAAATGGTATGGACCATCATGGACCACATGCTGTATGTTGCTAAGCTTTTTCTGCTCGTTACCAGAATTAATATTTCTTAAAATCACACACACACAAACACAACTTCCCACCTCTCCTGGCACTCTAAAAAATACAAACTCTGTAAATCTCAACCCTGTTCACTTACACTGCCTCATTGCCTAACCCTACCATCCAAAAATTCAAAAACAAAACAATTCCTACTTTTGGAAAAGGTACACAAGACTTTATTATTAAAATTAGGATGGTCTTATTAGAATAAAAGAAAGTTTAAGAGTTCAGATTATTTAAATCAGATCATATAAATCAAATACTTTGCAAGAAAGCTACCTTCTTTTTTTCAAAGTCTTGTGACTTTGCCAGCTGGCAAGGATTCATTCAGGATGCCTTATTTAGAGCTTGTACTGGGCATTGGGGAAAAAGAAAAACCCAGTCTTCCAAACTAAAATAGGATTAGCATTCTCTTATACTGTTGTATAGTGCTGCACCTAGGATAAAGAGAAATCATCAGTTGAATTATGATGTTTTTTACTGAGTTTATCTTACCTGCATATAACTACACAAAGTGAACACTTTCCATTGTTTAGCCACCAACACTATCAACATGGGACACATGGAGCAGAATGCATGAAAGAAGTAGAGCAGCTTTTCATATGGTCCTACGCAGGAAGAGCAGCTTCAGAAGCAACTAGGTGAGCCAGTGGGGGATTAAGGCTCACTGGTGCCCTAAACACTGACAAATCTTGATGCCCCCCTCCTTTGTACATACTGTACAAAGCCAAGCTTTTTTCTTTCTCAACTTTGTGGTGCCCCCTTTGGGCCTGGTGCCCTAAGTATGTGCTTAATACACCACTGGGTGAGTCTAGAAAGAGATGGCTGCTTTAATTACTCTACTGCTTAATCACTAGCATGCCTACAGGTATGCTGAAGCCTTCTTTCTGAAGGGATGCAAACCTTGTTCTCTCAGATCACTATATGCATAAATAAGTGTCCTCCATACAGCTGTGTACAAAGGAAGACAGGGAGGCACCCCAGTATAGCCAGAAAGAGTGGGTGTTGCCAAAGACAGTTTACACTGGGTGTGAAGTCTGATCACTCTTGCCCATATACCAGCCAGTTATTTGGCAGACAGAGGCAGCACAGCAAGGACAGAGGAAAAAAAAAAAGGCATGCCTCCAAGTCAGTGCAGACATCGGGTGACTGCTGGTTTGTAGTCTGGTGCCCAAACCACTACATTAAATTGGCTTTCAGCAATGAAGAAGGGAGAACGTTCAAAAATGATCTGTTCCAGCAGGTATCAAGTATACTAGAGAGCCCTGAGTACATCTGTACATCTGATCATCTGCTGCAAAGAGGAGCTTTCTTACTTTCATTGTGCAAATCTCATATTTCCTTAAATGAAGAAGCAGCTCTGATTGTTGGATTCACTAAAGGGATTTCTTTGCCAGCACATTTTAATGTCAGAAGTTGAAACAAACAAAAGCTACTATTCTTGTACTCTTCAGACATTTGTTGTTACTTACATTGAGCCCTTCCCTTTCCCCCTCCTGAGAGTTCAAGGTAACTCCTAAATGAAGTGACTTCATGTACTGTCTGCCAGAAGTTGACTTATTTACAGACTTATATAGATACACTCACACACAAATAGTTAATAAAGGACATTGCTTAACAGAATGAGTACTTCAGCAATAAAACATTGCCTTCCTGGCTGGCTGGTTTGAATAAATTGAGTATCTGCTTATTTCTGAAACTGGATAAGTGGCTTTGCTGCTGAGCTGTTTCACATCTTTACATACAGTGGCAGGTGGAGATGGATACAGTGATTCAGCTGGGAATAATTTCCAAAACTCTGAATACATGCACAAATCTCCTTGAGAATGTGTTGGTTGGCTGAAATTCCTAACACATTGTTTAAAATGGAATACACTTTTGACCCTTTTGCTCTTGGCTTGCTTTTGATTTTAAGGGATGTGAAGCATATGTCTTAACCACAAAAACCTGCTTCCCACCATCAAGGGCACATTCTTTTAAAATTCTGTCAAGTTAGAAACATCCAGTTTTAGCATGCATGTCAGTAATCTCTTGGTGCTCATTATTTAGCCTGAGAAGAGCTTACATTAGTAGCATTTTTGTCATTCATGATTCCTGTGTCCTACTTAATTGAAATTTATGTATTGCACCTAATTTCAGACAGATATATAACCTCCCCCCCCTCTACAACAGCCATGCTTATTACCTACCATGAGGGAGAAATTCACTTTAAGTTATTGTCTTTTGGCTTGGAGAAAGGGTTAAATTATGTTTTTTCAGAAAGGAAAGTGACAAATGAATTTCCTATCTATGGTTTCTTAGAGACCAGAGTTGAATTTTCTACATGGAATGCCCTTGAGGTTTTGTAGCATATAATTTTGTTAAATAAATGAACAAATGTATACCTATGGGATTTTCAAAGCCTGTCATTTTCTATATGGATATCCAGGGAAGGACACAAATGTGACTCACATTTGGCCTTTTGCTTCATGTAACCTTTACTCTCATGCAAAGTATGTGAAATGTAGGTATAAACTGCTGGTAAACCTATATCATCATTTTAGAAGCTTAATGCTTGGGACAGAGATGGGAAGCTGGGAAGCTATTAGGAGAAGCAGAAAGAAACAGAGCAACTGAAGTAATGAAGTCTCCGACATAGAAGAAAAAACAGGAATATCAATTATGATCTGATGTCACCCTTGCTTTAACCCCAGTTCTAATTGGCATATGGCCCTGATAGATTCAGATTACCCCACCCCACCTCAGCTATCATGCCCTTAACTCTTTCATTGCCACACTTGACTTTCATTTTTTGTAAAAAAAATACTTATCTACCTTGTTTAAACTTTAATCTGTTTAATTGCTAAAAAAATCTTTGGCCTGGTGAGTAACTCAAATTTAAAAGTTGAGTTTGAAGGATTTTCAAAAGTGAAAAATATACTTTCAATAAAGATAACACTAGATCTTATTTTGCCTTTTAATCTTTGGGGGAGTGATTAAAATATTCAGTAATTTTTGTATTTGCATTTTTCTTTATGATTTTTTGGGGAAAAAATGCATTAAAAGTGCTGAACTTTTGCATTTTCTTCTGTGGCCCTGGCTATGAGGAAATAAACTGCTTATATTGCTTACTGCTATTTAGTATTAAACAACATTTTTAATGTTTATGATTAATATTGGTGTGGGGTCTGGTATGGGGCATTGCCTGGAAGAAAACTGCCTTTTTATTTCACCACAACAGTTATTGAGTTTTAATGTCTTGGCAGTTAAGCAGTGTAGAGGGCATCACTTTGGCTTTGCATAGGCATCAGTTAGCCTTATCTGAGCTTACCCATACCCAAGCAGTAACACTGATCATCAAAGGAACATTTTGGGTAGATGAGAGAGACATGAGGCTAGCTGGTTTAGTAACAACATATCTCAAGGTGCTTTTTCAAAAGGCAACTGGTGTGTTTTTTCCTTGAGGATGAAGAAAACATCTCACTTCTCATCCAAGAAGCTTCATCATTTCTGATGGTAGGAAATACTTCTTGGATGAAGAGTACTTCTTCCTCAAATAAAAACAGTCTAGTTGCCTTTCGAAAAAAGCACCTTTGAGACAACTATGACCTGAATGACTGAGAATCTCCACAGACATCTAGTAACAACAGCTCTTGCTTATGTAATCCACTTAATACCTATTGCCTACACTTTTTGTACTGCCTGATTTTAAGGACAATGAGATAGCCTTGGCAAAATTTGAATTCCCTCCTTTTTCCATCCAAAATATACCACAGTCTTTAGTATATTTTCAGATAAAAGCAGAAGTATTAAGTAATTTTCTTTTTCAAAGTGGATAAGCAAAGCCAAGTTTAAGAATAATGCTGTATTGTTTCACTTTAAAATGTCTGGGAGTGAAATTGGGTTGTTGCTGTCTGCTCTTACCTGTAATCATATAGAAAAGCTTCACCCACCACTTCCCTCAGGCCTTCATCCATTTTCCAGCACTGCACTCACAGGCAACTGAAGCTGCATTTCAGCTACCTAGGTAATTGAGACACACCCAGGTGTTTTCAAGGATGTCCAGAGGCAGCCTCATCTGACCTAGTCTTTTGAGCTTAGAAAAAACAAATGCCTAAGACAGGTGAGAAGACAGCTGTGTATATTAGGAAAGGTAAAGGTAAAAGCAAAAGACCAATAAACGAGGAAGTGACATCTGGAGATTGGCATCTTCTACAAATACGCAAGAGAAGTTTTATTCAGCTGTCAAGATCACAAACTGGTCAGCAACTTATCTTGGTGGAAGTTCTGACTGGAACTCAGCTTTGCCTGGAGTTCAGACCACAACTAGAAAAGGAACAATCACACTGAAGCAGCACCTCATTGTATAAGAACAATATAAGAACATTTGTAAAAAAAAAGACAAAAGTTGTATTCACTTTAAAATCTTTGAGACTTTTGTTTGAACTGAGTATTAACTGAGTATAAAGGGCTGACTATTAAAGTGATAGTTATGTGGCAACATTACCTTGCAATGTCTTAAACAGTGAAGTTAACCAAGAGCAATAATGTGTGGTTGGGAAAGTGTGTTGCAATGAAAGTGTGTACAGATTAGCTACACTGTGGTGTGTCTAGTCCTTGGAGAACAAAGAACCTTCAGAAACGCAGAGAATTTTTTAAAAGTTGCAAAAAAAAGGTAAGCATGTATTTTTTTAGCCATTCAGTTATGGAAATAGCATCTCCTTTCCCACTGAAAAAAAAACAACTAATATAGCACAACTACAGTTGTATATTATCTCCTCCTATTAGAGAAAGAGGTTTTCATGTTATCCCTATGGTTACAAAAACAAGTAATTTTCCCAAGCCATCCCACATAATGGAGGATGGTTTCATTCTACCTCTATATGTCTTATGCCCCCTCCTCCTCCTCCTCCTCATTACCCTTGCCCTGTTTTGCTAGTTCAGGTGCTTAACCCAAAATTATATTAAGGAGTCTGAAAGCACTTGAGATTGTGTGCTAACGCAAGTTCCAGATAATCCACCTCCCAGTTTCTTTGGCTGATCAGGATGCTGGACTGTGACTGATTGAAGGTGAAGTTTTTGCTGGCTGCTTGCCCAGAGAACTGCTCTGCCTCAAATTCCAGCCAGTCTCCAGGAGCCGCCTTGCCTTTAGCATAATGGGCAGCATTCAATACAACAAGGGGTTTGGTCCACAAGGTCAGAGTGCCTTTCATTCCTGCAATAGTCCTCTCATGTAGTTCTTCCTAGGATCTGGACTGAGGGAAGATAGAGGTCAAAAGAGAAATTACATTTCACATGGGCTCCCCCAAAAATTTGGGCCCCTTCCGTGAAACAGGAAAACTGCAAACATCTTAATTTCCCCTACCCCTGTCCCACCCCTGGCAATACTACAGAACCTTTCCTGATCATTATTAATACAGGTTAAAAGAAAAAGCACACAAGTAATTGCAAATCACAGTGAAACAGCTGTTTCTGTGAAAAGCTTGAAAGAAGGAGAAACCATTTTGTTCTAGTTTGTGAAATAGCCGCTCCCTTCCCCCCAACCCTTTCCCCTCTTCTTGGAGATATTTAACACTGTCAGCATATTATAAAGGAATGTAAATGAGATGCACAGAGATATTACCAGATCCACTGAGCAAAAGCTATTAATTATGCTAAAAAATGTTAACCCTAGAAGACTGTTGAAAAAGAGATTGTGCTAATTTTTAGACTGTAATCAGTCCCTACATTAGCATAACAGTATTTATTTAGCATTAAGACAACAATCTGCAGAATATAATTTACTCAGAAACGGCACTAATTTTCTGCTGGTGCTGTTCTTACACAGCTACCTTGATTTGACCTTACAAACTGCCAGACTTAATTGCTTTAATGATATTAAGTGTACCATTGACCAGTCTAATATTGTGTACAGTAATTGAAATTGCTCTAGTCTAGCTGCATAGCTGAGAACTGCAAAAAAGATTGCCCCATTTTCTGCATTGGCTTTATTTGTTTTCTTTTACTTTAAATAACTGTTTTAAAGAGAGAGAGAAAAAAGAAATCCTGGCTAAGCAGTGGTGCATGCAACCATTGGCCCTTATTTGCTCCAACTGGCTATGTTCTCATCTGATTGGGTTTTCATTCACCACAATGTGCTAGATTAAATTGCAGGCATAAATGTTTCATTTAAAGCATTTAATCAAGCCTGTGATGGTTGTGCTTCATAGAGATTGTTAGAGATCATGGACACTAACACATGACATACACAGAAATGTCAGATGGTCATCATACTTTCAGTAAGGTAATCAGGGGCAAAAATAAAATAAACAGGAGGGAAGGTGAAGCTGTGGCACTATAAAAACACTCCATCCTATAGATAATAACAAACATATTTACTGGTAAAAGGCTGTAATAATTACATGCCACATTCCAAATCCCATAAACAATGTTTTTTTGGACTAAGGGCTTTTGAGTAGCATATCGCTTAAAAATAATGGGCTAGCCGCTAACCTCAAACAAAAAAGTATTGATTTAATTTGTACTTTATACAGTTTTATTGTATATTTAATATTTGCTTGCTCTCTGCAAATTAAAAACAATTGAAATTTATGGAAATATTCTGAAGAATATCCTCAATTGTTTGAGGGCATATTATCTGATTTTGGAGTTATTTGTTTTATCCCACTTTTCTTTAAACACAATGTCTTTCATTTTATGTTTTAGACTCTAGCTGTCTGGCTTAAAACTATTCACTTCTTTGTTTCTGACTATACAAAGCAGATATGGTTCTTTTTCATAGTTAATAAACAAAAACTGTGAATATAAATGCCTCTTATTAAACAGCTTGTATGCTTTAATTCTTCTTCTGAAATACAGTTATCACTGAATGAATTATGATAAATGCGTATTTGTTGATGCCATCTTAAACTACCAGATTATTAGTCAGTCTCCTGCAATTCTTGAATATATGATGGTAGAGATGATGGTAGTTAAAGACCAACATATCTGTGGGCACATGTCTGGAGAAGGTTGGTCCAAGTGTTTTCACCAATACACATTTAATCTAGGCACAGATGCAATTTTGCAAACATGATGAATGCAATTAGTGATTAGCAATGTCCACAATACCAACTGCTTATTTAACACATACAATATATCTTCAATGTTGCTACTTCATATAGATTAATGGATAATTTAAAACACACAGACACAAGTACACAGACTTTAAACATTTTTAAAAGCAATAAAAGATCAAGCAATAAAACACCAGAAAAGCAAACACAGCAAAATCAATGGAGAAAAATAAAAACCTAATTCAGTTTTAAATTCCAAACCCTCAGAAAAAGTTTTGCAGGGAAAGGCCAAAGAATAAAATTCTTGTTTACATATTCAAGGTACTTGACATAATGGCCTAGCTTTCCAAGTACATAGCAATCGGCTCGTCACGTTTCAAGCATTTTCAAGAGATCCAGACAAGAAATCCTCCTTGATGTTTCTGTCTATTCTGAATAGAATGAAATTTCTCCCCCTTCTTTAATGTTTTGTTTCCCAACTTGCTGAAAAGTATAAATGCACTATTCATCTATTGCTTCTGTCACAAAATAATAATCAGGTATGATTTTAAAACTGGCCATATTTGTTCATAAAGCAAAGAGGGACAGATGACTGGTGGCTTTTGAATGACATTTGGTTCTCAGTCAAATTTGAAAAGCCTTCTCAGACTTCTCTGTGAGCTGTCTTATCTACCTTCCCGATCTCGACTTTTAACAAGAGAACACTAGAAAGAGACAGCTGCAAGAAACACCATCCAGAGGGAAAATGGGAGAATACTTTGTCCTTGCTCATCACTTGCTTCAACCCTGTCCACAATCCCATGTTGCTCCTGAATTCTGCAGCATTAAAAAGTTAGCTGCTTGTTGCCTTCTTTCGGGCAGAAGTTTAACCTATAAACTTTGGAGTTCCTCTTAATCAGGATGAATGAGACCTCATAAGTCCACATAGGTCCTTGTGTGATAGGTGGTGAGTAGGCAGATAGGTGGATGGATGGATGAGTAGGTTAGATGACCGAAGGGTAGACACATTGTCCTGGAGACAGTATATTAGAAACTAAATAATGTGGCTGAGGACTATCTGTTTGTAGTGGCTATCCCTGATTGCCAGTCTCAAAAATTATAAATTTCACATAGCATGTTTGTACCAATTCTGCTTTGCTCTCCTGTAGAAAACATTGCAATATATTAGTCAGGTTATCGGAACATAGATAGGGCCATTATATCTTTTGTCCAGGAGACACCATAAATAGTTCACCAGCTTGTGAAATGAAGATACTATGTAGAAGATATTATGTTTGAACTGCCAATGACAGAACTGGATTTAGCAGTACTTCCACGCAGAGGGCTAACCTAGTTGGATAGCACATTGTACCCAGGAATAGTTGACCACCAGCCACAGTGTAATGATATTGTCTAGAATGCAGATGCTGATGCTCTTTAATGTACAGACATCTACTGGTCAAGACATAGTTTCAAGTACCCTCCCCATCAGCAATCAATGGAACAAAAATGTAACAGCAACATTATATAAAAAACAAACAAACATTTAATTCATTTTTCCACTCAACAGAATTGATAGAATGCAGCAAACAGGGATGTGCCAATCCTTCAGAAAAGATGCTTTGAAATGCATGAGCTGAAGCAAAAAGTATTTTTATGCACTTGTATGTGGGGATATTCGAGATCAGCTCCTAAAACAGCTATCTGAGACCAGAGGAAACACAGCTATTTTACCTGTCTCTCCCATCCCAGAAATGGTAGCTTTGAGGCACTCCTATATATTCCAAAGTGCCCTTTTAGAAAGACATGCACAGTCACTAAAAATTGAGCTATGATTACAGAAAGCTGTTTTTCCATGAACTTCCTTGAGAAGATATAATTTGTCTTCCTAATTCTCTGCATACATAAATATAATTTAGGATTAAAATAATACTGATTTATGTCACACATTAACATTACGTTACTGTTGCTGAGATAATGCATATGTGGATCAATTTACCACAAAATAGCACTCTTGTAATATCATTTAATGTTCCATCTATAGTGAATGAGTTTAAAAGGAAAGCTAAAACTATTTTTCCACACTTATGATAATTGCAGCATCCCCATGATCACATGTTCAGAATTCCTACTACTTTATTGTAAAGAATAAAATGACATTAAATGCATTTGATTGTGCAATCATTTTTCTTACTGTACCCTTACTAAAGTATGGGGGGATTTTATAAAATACTAAGCATGGTTTTCTGATTGCCATTAACAATGGTCACAAAATTTGTTTATTGGACATATTAAACATCTAGAAAAAAGCTGCTATTTTAACATGGGAATACATCCCAAATCTGCATATCTTCCACTGAGAAGGCATCAAAACACAAATGATTGGGAAAAAATGAAACAATGGTTAACTTTATTTTTTTCAAGTTATTGAGGAAAGAAACTGGACTTCAGATAAATATTATGCAGGAGCTTTAGATATTAGCACCTTTAAATGCTATTATGTTTTCTTTTTAGAAAAGTATGTATGACTTAACTGAAGATAATGTTAGTTCTAAAGTGAGCTAATTTCTACAGATGATTGCCTGCTAAGTTCATAGATTTGTTACTAAAACATCCCCTTACCCCCAGCCAGCTCCAGTCTTTCAGAGAATAGTGTTGATTGAAAACAAGAAATGTCATAAAATGCAATAGGGGAAAAAGCTGAGATCCATTCACTCTGACTTGCTTTTCAACATGTTAGATGTCAATGTCAATGTCAATGTTCAAATAAATCCTACCAAGTTTCAGGCATATTCATTGGGACAGGAGTGAGGGAAACTTCAACTGTACCTTCCTATTAAGATAGGAAAGGCTGAAACAAACTTATAAAGGGAGGATGAAGGTAGATAATATCACAGAGGAATAGGTGACCTATGCAGGATAATGATACGAGTAAAATGGGACTTTATGGGATACTGCCTTATCTCCAAGGATGGTTCTAGAGGCCACAGTTGGGTAAACTATTCCCAGTAATTGAATGGTTTGTCTGCCAGTCATCTGAATCCACCTTTACCCATCTTCCAGACACCTGTCTTTCTGGAGTATAAAATGCCAAATCCTTCATAAAACTTTCCAGTTCACTTTTATCATTTTATAGAGACTTCATTTCATCTTGTCTGATAACAGATTCAGTACGAACCAATCTATTTTAAATAAATGTTGGGTGAAAAGTGTCAAACTCTCCTTGTTTGCAATAAGACTGCCACAGTTCATTGTTCTAAGAACTGAAATTGAATGTGACACTATATTCCATGAAAAGATCTTAGAAAGGATGAAGGTCTTTCAGATGAAGGTGCTCGTGCATGATAATGCATAAAGCCTAGCTTATCATATGACTGGAATTGTGAATAATTTGGATATATTCCTATTTCAAGGCAGAAAATGCTTCTTCAGAAATTGTGGTACATCACCGCTTTTTTCTTTAAGGAGAAGTTGGTGTTCTGATTAAACTGGAACTTTGGTTTGTCCTTCCTCCAATTTAGTCATAGTAACATGCTGGCAGGTTTATGTAAAGGAGACAGAATGCAGGATTATAGGCATGCCAACAATTATTAGGAGCTTGAAGACAATAGAGGTTTGCCATCATGGAGAGCTGGCCAACTTTTTGTTTGTTTTATTTGTGTAAAGAAAAGGAAGGGATGTATATTTAGCCATGGCCCTGAGCAGATGGGACAAGCCATTCTGTTACTGGCTAACAAATGAGCGGATATTTCTCTGTATTCAGTTATTGGCCAGAGTAGAACAAATATTTATTGGACAGTATTTCTCTGAGCTCTAAATACAAATAAATAAAGATGCTTATGCTCATAGCATTTTGATGGCCAAACACAACTGAAAATACTTAAAACATTCTAGATCAACCTTAGATCTATTTTAAACTACATTCAGAAAGGTGGGAGACATGATTGTGCTGAAGTTCCAGGATTTATATGAAAGTTAGAAGTAGCTGCATAACAGAATCCTCCCGTAACCATCTACCTACACAGATTTATTGCTGTCACATCCACTTTGTCCTTGAAATTGCGATCCTTAGCATATACGCACAGTACTACACTGTACTGAAGCAAGTAGAGTTTATATCCAAACAAATTATTTAATAGAAGGAAAATCTAAGTTCCACACTCTTTTGGCAACTATAACTTTACTGTGCAGTATATATTAGCATGAACGTCCACCAACAGTTTAGTCTTATGTGTCAGTACTTGGAAATAAATCTCAGTTCAACTGGATTTCTAAGAAAATAATGTAATGATTAAAGTTAGATCAGGATGGCGGACAAAAAGCCTGTGGTCATCTAACTCATTGAATTATTGTGTAGCTGCCTTAATTTTTCAGCCAAATGACTTAAAGGGTTGAAAAAGAAATGGTACAACAATCTGATGTGGACAGTTTTAAGTTTTTTAGAATGATAAAACTGAATAATGATAGGTTTCATGGTGGTATTAGGTTGTGACTATTTAGTAAATCCATATTAGCAATTGTGAGATTACAGTATGATAAAAATTCGCCTCACTGTGCTACATAAGCTGCACAGTTTGAAATTCATACCATCCATTTCTAATTCTGCTATTTAGTCATTATCTATTGTCTTTCAAATGACTTATAATAAACTTCAGCGGCTTGAAAGACAAATATCCAGCTGATAAAGGGCCATTCTTTTGGAATTTGCAATCATTATGGAAGTCATTCTTAAATCTTCTTCTATATAGTGCCAGTTACATTTTAGCCTTCTATAAATTTCCAGCCAACTTTATTTTGAAACAGCCTGTTACCAGTACTAGCATTTTTTTTTGCCATAATTAGAATGTGCAATAATCACTTTTAAGTAAGTGGTAAAGGAATGGAATGTTAGAGAGCATTAACATAAACTTTTTTATAGTATTCTGAGGGTTCTCATGGAGTCACAACTTCTCTTCCAGGAGCAATTGACACTCATGTCTAGGAGGGCCTTTGCTCAACTTCATATTGTGCACCATTTACCTCTTCCTGGATAAGAGGCACTTCTCTCAATCATTCATGCCCTGGTCATCTCCCATCTGGACTATTGCAATGCATTTTACATGGGGCTACTATTGAAGTTGGTCAAGGCTGGCACATGTAACATTATTGCTACACAAGCTGCATTATGTGCTGGCTTGCTTCAGAGTCCAATTCAAGAAACCATTGTTTACCATATTCTGATTGTAGTTTTTAATGATATCACATTTCTTTTATAATAAACCTTTAAAATGCAAACTACCAATAAATATTTCTGTGTAAGTGATAAGTAAAGAGTAAACATGATGTCCCTGGGAGGAAGTAGTAGCTTATTAGAGTTCAATAATCTAATAATTCTATGGAATCAGAGAATACTAGAGAGTACTAAGGCTTCTGGCTAAAACAATACCTTTCTCAATAATGCCTGTCTTATAATGTCCATTTAACTATTTTCAAATATTATAAATAAGAACATATGAATACTCGTAATCACTTAGGCCTAGGCCCATCTCGCCACCATTCCATCTCAAAAATGGCCCACCCAATGCATCTAGGAAGTTCACTGATAGATGACACAGATAGTCCTTGACTTATGATTGCAACTGGAATCAGAACTTTAAGTGAGGCAGTTATTGTGTGAATCATGCCTGATTTTACCACCTTTTTTGCCATGATTATTAAGTTAATCACATGTAAGTGAATCCAGCTTTCTCCATTGACTTTGCTAATTAGAAGCTGGCTAGGAAAGTTAAATGGCAATCACATGACTTCCAGTTGCCACAACCACCATAAATACATGCCAGTTGCCAAGTGCCCAAATTTTGATCATGTGACCACATGGATGCTGCTATGGATATAAGTGTGAGGCCTGCTCGGTTACTTTTGTCAGTACCATTGTAACCTCAAACAGTCACTAAATGAATGGTCAGAAGTTGAGGAACACCTGTAAAAGCACACTCCTCTTCCATACTTTATTGTACGTATCTAATGTATAGACCAATCTACTAACATGCCTGAAAACAGATCTAGTTATCAAGGTTAATATCCATCAATACATCTGTCCTGTAAAAATGTTTCTAGACCACTGCGAAGCCTTCTAAATTAGCAGTCAGTGCCACATCTAATGATATCATATTCCACAGACTGTATGCCATGTGGATAAATATTTCCTCTTATCTAGTTCTAGAATTATAAAGATGATGAAAAATCTTTCCCTTACCAAATCTTGCCCTTACTGTAATGTGACATGTTTTTCCCCCACTTGTAAATGAAGGATCATAAATAGATATATTATACAAGTATATGTTGATCATCCAACAATTGTTCATCTTTTCCAAAGCAAACAGATGGACATACCATAGAAACAGAAACAGTATTTTTGCTTTAGTGTGAACCCTATTTGTTCTCCCTTTTGTGCTGTTGGCCATTAGTATTTTCTCAGTGAGGGGAAAAGTTTTCCTGACTGATATCAGGCCAACCAGAGTTATTCATAGCCCTGTTCAGGGCACTTCCACTCAAAATATTTGTGCAAATCTGGAGTCCATGACATGTTACTATGTTCACACAACATTTTTCTCCTTGGGCAATTGAGATTTGCTTGTTTTCCAGCTCATCTGCAGCACAACTACACTTGCAATGTCTTGTTGTGTGATATTGACACAGGAGTGTTCAGGGTTTGGGGGAGGAAGCTCTTTTCCTGACTGCAGGAACACTTGACTTAGCTTAATAGCTGTTTGAACTCAAAGCTCTGCAATAATTTTCATTTTTTCAGAAACAGAACTTAATTTTTATGGTTCATTTCTAGTCAGTTTTACAATCTCTGGAGAAACTACTGCATCTTAATTTTCTCTATTTAAATCACTAGCATCCACTAAACTGTTTCCTCAGCTCCAAGCCATGATTCTTTTTCCTTCCCATAGACACAGAATGGTTCTGTTTTGCAACTAATAGCCATGATTGATCGCAATTGTTAGGAAAAGCACTTGGTGCAAAATTAGGATGCTGGACCATCATCACAGTTTTCTAGAATGCAGTCTAAACCAATCTCTAGTTGTCGTTGTTGTTGTTGTTTTTGTTAAATGGCCAAACATGCAGATTATGCACTAAAAACACAGAGGGAGGGGCAGGGGATTTTTTTAAAAAATTGCAGGAGTTACTATAAGTCAGAGAATGGAACAAATGAAAATTTTGGGACTCTGTGGTTGATCAGTTGACACATCACGTTTCTTAGCTCTTGTCAGCATTTTGAGATCAATAACACAAACAGTGATTGAACTATGAACTCCAAACTGCTTTGGAAGGATTGGCAAGTAGAAACACCATGCTGAGTTGAAGTGTCTTCAAAAAGAGGTTTTTGGATGACTAATGACTAATGGAAGATTGTATAAACTGTGCAACTAAAGAGAATGCACTCATCACCAAATTATGCACATCTGGATTCCTGCAATGGCTTTCCTCCAGAAGCAATAGCAATAGCAATAGCACTTTAGATTTATATACCGCTTTGCAGTGCTTTTTACAGCCCTCTCTAAGCGGTTCACAGAGTCAGAA
>JAOYMU010000192.1:82008830-82019133 GCA_025802295.1 Psammodynastes pulverulentus | reverse complement strand
AGTCAACCTTGAGCCTGGTGGGATTTGAACTGCCAAATTGCAGGCAGCTGATAGTTAGCAGAAGTGGCCTGCAGTACTGTACTCTAATCACTGCGCCACCGAGGCTCATCACAATCACAAGGCCTTATATATATGGTGTACTCTGATCTGAAAAACTCAAGGGTTATATTGGGAAATGTCCAGTTTAACTTGCGTTAGTTGTCAAGACAGAGGTTATAGCAGTTTGGGAAAGATAAAAAAATTCACCAAAGCCAGTTATGTAACCAAGGAGAGCTTTATTAACAAAACAAAGCATGGTGAATTAGTTAATACTTTCCCTTAGGAGTGAGCTTGTTGACTAGTAACTTAAAAGCACATTCTTTGGTAAGGAGAACTGGCAGAAGCGGTTTATGTTTTCAAAAGAATTTTTATGGAAATTGTTGTATATTAGAAGTAGGCAGACCACAAGCAGCCTCTTAGGCCCTTTGATGCAAGCCCAAAGTCCCCTCATCTAAGATTAATTGCTGAAATACGTGATCAGATTGCTAAGTAAAGATTGTGTGGTTTTATACCAATTTTCTGAGCTATACCAACGGATGTTAGAAATTGACTATTTTGTAGCCCTGCACCTTCTCTACTATTTGGTACATCCTACTAAACATGAATGCCAAATAGATCAGCTTGTGCATCTTGAAATCTGAAGTCTTCCCAGTACTTTTGGAAACCCCACCTTTTTCTATTGACTAAGCCTTATTACAGGTAATTCTTGACTTACAACAGTTTGCTTAGTGACCATTCAAAGTTACAATGGCACTGAAATTAGTGACTTAGTTATGATCATTTTTCACACTTATGACCCTTGTAGCATCCCCATGGTCACGTGATCAAAATTCAGACACTTAGAAATGGACTCATATTTATGACAGTTGCGGTGTCCCTGGATCATGTGAATCATTTTTGCAGCTATCCTGACAGGCAAAGTCAATGGGGAAGCCAGATTCATTTAACAACTGTGTTACTAACATAACAACTGCAGTGATTCACTTAACAACTTTGGCAAGAAAGGTCATAAAATGGGACAAACACACTTAACAAATGTCTCACTAGCAACAGAAATTTTGGGCTCAATTGTGGTCGTAAGTTGAGGACTACCTGTACTAGATAAGCTTGAAAAACATTGCTTTTTACGGGCATCATTTTGATTTCAGCAATAGATTTACTCATCCTTTCAGCATTTCCACAGATATAGTCTATTGCTTGGGAAACAGAGGAAGTCCAGGAGTCATTGGTGTGAAGTATAAATTTCATCATATGTGAATGTATAGCAGAAATCCAAGCATAACAAAAACATAATGGAGGAATAGGTGAATCAGGAATTGGCTGAGGTAAACCTGGGAATGAGTTCTGAAAAGGCCTGGCTGTGAAACCAAATTTCCCCTTCCCCCCTATGTCAGTTTAGTGTTTGGCTAAAGCTTTAAAAATGCCTCTAATGGTTTCTGTGTTTACATTTATTCACTATAATAACAGCATTCAGACAGCTATATTGTGAATCATTTAAATCAACCGTCCTTTGATTTCACCCTATTCTCAGCTCAGTGAACTATCATACAATTATTACAGTTCTGTTTTAGTGTTTCTTTTTTCTTAGCAAACTGGCTCTTTGCTAGTTGGTTTCTATGCTATGTATGTATTTATGCATATATATCTGTGCATATGTATAAATGTATACATACGTACCCATATATTCCATGGACTCTGCTGCAAAAGAAATTGGCAGAGACAGTCCAGCAAAAGCAAGGGACATGTACAGTATTTGCATGTAAGCTGACAATCAAATTGGGGGAGGGGAGAGAACGGGGCACCACCTTCTATTATTTTTAGGCAACAGTTGGATATCTTTTTTTTCTATTAAGGACTAGTCTTTAGTGGTAACTAATTATAGGCAGTATGTCTTGTCCCAGTGGGACAAGAACAGACCCCCCAAAACCTGAAATAACATTTTCTCTCCGGCACTTCCTTTTCCATTTTTCTGCCCTCTTTCTTTTTTCTTCTTTTCTCTCCCCCTATCTCCATTTCCTATGCAAAATTCTGTTCTCCAAACTTAGCTTTTTGGCATGCTGGTTGGACTTTAAAGCACATAAACATATACAGAAGAAAATGTTGAGCACTAAACTAGAATTTGTTTTGATGCTATCTTCCAGATGGCAAATCTGTACATAGATGGCAAGAACTAGAAAAAATTCTGAGAATGAACAGAATCAGTTTGTTGCTAGAGGAACTCTTATCTCAGAGAATAGCCATTAATTTATAGTTATCTATGAATCAGCAATAAAGGTAATGAATCAGGCAATGTGTATTTACTAAGGAGAACATTCTCAGACATTTCATCTTAGAAAAAGAAACCATATATTTTCTTCAGGGTAAAAATAATATTCCAGAGTAACTTTACTCACAATTGAATTCATACATTCTTAAGACCATTAATTTGTTTCTGAGTAATTGCAGTCCAGATCTGATTTACTTGAATATGTTTTACTTGAAAACAGGATGAGTTTGATAAAGTTCCAATGATCTGTTTCAAATTGGATTGTCTCAGTGTCACCCATTAGGGGTAATTATTGCTGGTATTCTTCACTGTAATTTTTCATGTTGTACTTCAAAGCTAAATATGATATTCAAATTAAACTGAAACTAGATTTTGTAATCTTTGAAGCCATTGTAGGATTTCCTAACCTGATGTTTTCCACACTTTAAACTACAACTCCCATCCTGACTAAAAAGAGAAATTGTCTATATTTATAATACACCAGACTAGGACAGGCTGTTGTGCATTATATTTCTTTTAAAAATGTAGTACAAATGTTGTAAAGGGGAAACCTTTAATTCTTTGAGTTTGTATTTTTACTTAATTGCAAAAGGACTTTATGGATTACATTTAAAATCAAAGGTAGGTTAATTGAAGTACATATAAATATCTGTTGTAGTTCTCTTTATCAGAATATGGATCTCTGCTTCTTTTATTTTGCTGAGTCATCAGATTTTGAACGTATTTAGTACATTTACTAATAAAAAACAAAACATATACAATAAATTTACAGGAAATATATTAACAGAATGAGACAAAACAATATTGGGAGAGAGGTTCCCCGTATCTTAGCTGTTGTTTTTGTAGCTTTTGTTACTGTGATAAAATAACATCCAAAACCAAGGAGGAAAAAGTCCAAAGAACTAAAAAAACATGGAAAAAAATAACTCAAAATATATAATCCTGTCAATTTAAGCAAAAAACAAAACAAAAACCAGCTTGCTATAAAACACCATTTTCTTGTCAAATAAAAAAGGCAATTTAAATTTCAAGCCCTGGATATGCATGCCTGCCTGCTGTAGATTTTTTTTTTTTGTTGCTGATCAAGATAAAAAATGAAGAACTACTAGAAGAGGAAATCTGAGCTATGAAAATATTATTTCCCTGGAGATCTTTTTCTTCTTTTAACTCTTGGAATGTATCCTGACAACCCCTAGCTATACACATCTCTGAAAGTGTTTTTATTTTGGCAATCACAGACTCTCTTTTAAGTTAAACAGAACCCTGAGTTTTGGATACACGACATGAATTGAGTGTCTGAAAAAGGGTTAAGAGAGCTGTAGAGAGAAATAAAGGAAAAGTTCATGTTTGGGTCAATGAACAATTGCTATTGTCTGAAAAACAAAACAAGAAGAAGGTGAAACCAGAAAATTCTGATTTAACACCTTCTGAAATAAGTAGATATTTTGTTTGAGGGTCTCTAGAGATAGAAAATTCAGGAAAGATCAGATAACCTACCTATCTCTGAGAAAGCTAAATGGTAACTGATCACTACAACTTTATAACAACAGATTGAAAAATGCAGAATGGATTAGCTATTTCCATGGCACAAAGTAAAGCAATACTACATTGCATTGTATTTAATACACAATTATGCAACGTGCTCAGTTACCAAAGAATCCTGGATGGGTATTTTAAGTGATATTGTTTTTTTAATGATGCAGAGATACACAGTGGAATTGTGGTAACCTTTCTGTCTAATCATCCTGCATAAAAATCTTGACATTCACAACACATTTTTGAGATTCTAACTGAACTGCAAGCCCATGTGTGCTTATTTGAAATAAAGACTGTGAAAATCAATGGTACTTAAAAGAACTGAAAAAGCCTTCATAGAAATAAGGGAAAAAAGTCTTTGAGTTATCTCCTCCAATTTTTTTGCCAGTGGGAAAACATTGGTATAGAATTCCTCTAATGAAGGAAAGTCTACTGCCTTTAAAGTCATTTACTTCCATGGTTAAACAAATCATACCCTAATTATATTCATCCCAAGATTTAACCAAAATATTATTTTTACACTTTTTAAAAAACCATTATTTTTGGCACTATTCTCTTGAACAAAAGAAAACAATTTTGCTTCCTTCAAGTATATTAAGGACAGTGCATCATTTTTAATCAATAGTTCTCAAAATTGAGTGCAGAAGTAACTTCCTGCTTCCCAGTTATAATTTAATTACCCGATCCTCCATCAAAACGATTACTCTAACAGTTCATTTTGGACAAATTACAAAGACTTTAACAAAGAATTCTAAACTGGACAATGCAGAAATAGATTTCCAACTTTATTTACCATAAGCATGTTCTGGTCTGATCTGGACTGGGTTTATCACATACAATGGGAAGCTAATAATCTATCTCTCTGCTGCTTTTTAAAAAAAAATTAAATCCAGCTACTCATTCTCTTGATTTTGTTTTTTATTTTGAACACCTTCATTGGCATCAATGAAGTTGGCTTTAATCCATCTATAATTACAAGGCAGAATCTTTTTCCACCAAAAAATATTGGTACAAAGATTAGATTAGACTTCCCCATTTAGCATAAAGTTCTCCAATATGAATGGATTATTATATGATTTTCATGTAATAAATGAAAGTAGAAGCGCTATTAAGAATTTATCATCTAGTTCAACTTTGAGAAATGGTGAGCCTTTTAAATTGTCACCTGGACATGGTATTCATCAAACTATAAAAGACCTTGACTTTTTAAAGTATAGGAATGGTGATGCAGCATGGAATACCAGTGGCATTTTTAGACTCAGTATCATAATGTTTGCATGTTCCTATCTAATTAGAAACCTACCACAATTCTTTAATCCTTAAGTCAGAGTTAAGTTGATAAACATTGTAACTTGAGTTTCCAGACTTTTTTCCAAGACACGGTCTTCTTAATAATTTCAAATTCTGGATGATATTTGAAGGCATGCATAACATGAAATGAATCAAGAATAACCAAGGTATGTTGCATAATAGCTAGACCTTTGTTTTGGAAGAAGAAAGTAATTCAAGGAAAATAGAGGAGAGAGAGAGAGAGAGGAATTATTGGAGTATAAAATAGTATTTTCTCCAGTAATATCACAAACCAAAGAAATATCTATTTAGAAATCAACATTTTGTCAATTGAAATAGTGATTATCAAAAAATGTCAGTGAAAGTCAGTTTAAAACCATATTCTCCCTGAATTGGCATGTATGTTCCTCTTGGCTTCTAGGTGCTCCCTAAGAAAGGATTTTTCAAAATGACCATCAGAACATTAATATTTCCTATATTATTATTAACACGCTCTGATGCTAAGGAGTTCCACTCCCCCTTCCCACCTGAAAAATCTGTTCCAACTGCAGTTCAGCTAAGCCATGCCCAGGCTCCTTGCTGTCTCCTTCTTGCGCACACAGCAAATACTATTTCAGTTTCCAAACAGCCCTCAACTCTCTCACATGCTAACAGGACGCTAGCCAGATGAATACCGATGGATGCTGGCAGGCAGAGGCAGACTCCCTCACCTTATTTTCCTCCCCCAAAATTTTCCCGATCACAAAGTTTCATAGCGAAGCATGGGTACCTGCTAGTAGGTAATAAATGAGATGTAATGGGTACACCAAATAACAAGTTCACAGTCAGGAAATATTTGTTTAGTCAATGACCAGCACAAAATAAGCAAAATGTCAAACAAATAGAAAGTACAAAACTACAACCCTGGTCTCAAAGCAAGCAGGATGAGAGAGTACATAATAGTATATACAATACTAACAGTGTAACTCTACATAATTCTCAAGCACATAATATTTTTAGCATTAAAGCTATAATCTATAAGACTAGAACACAATAAACTAAAACCACTACAAAATAATTCCTAAAACCTTAAAAGGCATCATTTTAACAATATAACTATAATCTATAAAATCACAGCACAATAAGACTGAGGGAAAATCAATAAAATTATCCCTGTACTAGTTTTTGCCTTATTTCCATTATGATGGAGGGTTTCAGATATTCTCAAAGGAACTTTACCATTGTCCAGTCTTCCAATATATTAGCATAATAAAGCTAAAATAAAATATCTATTAAATTTTAATCTGGCCGAAGAGATAGTAAAAGGAGCGATGATAGCTTGGGGCAGGAATTTTGGTCATAACATTCAATTAGGAGACTGGGAGAGAATATGGAACAAGAATTTTACATTAACAAAATCAGTTCCCTATAAAGAAAACCAATATAAAATGTTTTATCATTGGCATTTAGCTCTGGTGAGATTGGCCAAAATGTATCCAAAATTAAAATCAAACTGCTGGAAATACAAACATGTGACTCTGTGGGAGAGATGGGAAAGAAACTAAGATTGCGAGAACATGAGTGAACGGTTAGATAAGGAGCCCCAAAATATTGATCATGTTACAATAAACAAAAGCAACACACACCCAGGAGCCATATAGATACAACTTGTAAAACAGCCCAGTATCCATATTCTGGACAAAGAAGAGTTCCCTGGCATGAGCCTGAAAGCTTAGAAGAATAAATCTTTGGCTTCGGTGACCAACTCAGATTGGATCCTGCAACATAGGATTTTTGCCAAAGATCTGGCCTCAAAAGTTTTAATGTAGCTGGTATTGTCTACCTTTCATAAAAAAGAATAGCAGTTGATGAGCTTGAGGCTAGATATACTACATAATCATGGTGTGTGCTCCTGAAGCCACAAGTATCTCATGGCTGTAAGAGCAGTGAATCATTATTACTCCACCCTTGTTGTGTCCACAGTTAATCATCCAGTGGCCCAATTTCGGAGAACTGGTTCCTCCTTTAAGGAAGTAATACTGGGTTTCTCCTCCAGGGTCACTGTGAGGAATATGCTCTATATCTATTGGAAAAATCATTCCACTCTTTATTAATATATTAACATATTAATGTTAAAGCTTTAAAGCAGTTCCAATGGAGGCTAAGGAAACTAAGTCTTGTGAGATTGATCTCGGTGGAGTTTGAACCCCTTTCACCTAAGGGAGTAGATAAGGATGTTGCTCCTGCTAATGTGCCATCTCTGTGTTAGATTCCTGTGCCTTTTGGTTGGACCACCAGAACATTATGCGAAATTGGGTCTGGAGAGTGATTAATAATTCCTTGAGGAAAGTAATGATACTCTCTCTCTTGAAGGGGCCATCATTCAATTCAATCAGACTGGACAGCTTTCATCCAATCTCCAAACCCATTTTGGGGGGCAGGAGTTTATGAGTAAGATGGTCACATGACAACTGCAGTTTCATCCAGCTGCCTGGATGAAGCAGATTATCTGGACTCTTTCAGTCAAGGTTCAGGCTAGGTTATGAGACTGAAATGGAATTGATAGCATTCTTAGATTACCTTCTTTGCTCTTCATGTCCTCTTAATGCCATTTAATACCACATATCATGGTATCTTTCTAGATCAGCTCTAGGGATTTGGTGTGGGCAGCACCATGTTATGTTCTCTTTTGTCTGGCATTAGTTCCAATCAGAGTTGATGGGAAAGAGAGATCCAGCCCACAACTTCTATTTTGTGGGGTGCCCCAGGACTCAATTCTCTCTCTCCTCTCCAATTTAATATCATATGAGGCTTCTGGGCGAGGTGATCTGATGGTTTTGGATGAGGTAACATTGAGATATCATCAATATGCTGATGAGAGCCAACTTTATATCACCACCTTGGTCCACCTGAGTAATGTTGTGAATGTCCTGTCCCTGTGCCTGGAGGCTAGAACGGCCTGGATGTGGTGCAATGGTCTTTGACTAGGTAGTTTTGAGTCTTTGGGCCTTCCAGAGACAAGGTTTTTCTACCAGAAAGTGGCAGCCATGGCCAGGAAGGTCTTTCACCCCTTAGGCTTTGCACCAGTTGTGCCCATTCCTGGATCAGATAAGAAGTCATGCCCTCATAACTTCTTATCTGGATCACTACAACATGCTCTACATTAGGGTGCCCTTGAAAACCATTTTAAAGCTTCAACTGAAGCAGAGATATTCAACACATGTAACACACCACTGTGAGATGAGCTGCATTGACTGCCACTGTGCTTCTAGATGCAATTCAAGATGCTGGTATATCACCTGTAAAGCCCTTCATGGCTTGAGGCTGGGTTATCTAATAAGGAATCATCTTGTCTCAGTCATTTTCCCAGTCAAATCAGGGATCTTGACAGACTTGAGCATTGGGCCCTATATAACAAGATGCAGTTCAGTTCTGCATTTAGGCAGAAAAAAAGTGTGGTATAGAATAGCAAGTATAAAAATGCAAGTATAGAATAGCAGTACCTGGTTCAATAACTGTGAGAGGGAACATGGTGTTCTAGTAGACCATCACTCAAGTATAAGCCAGCAATGTGTTGCAGCAGACAAAAAAGGTTAGGCACTGTCAGAGGCTGCCTCAACAGAGGGATAGTATCAAGATTACAAGAAGTTACAGTACTGCTCTATGCTGCACTTGTGAAGTCATATTTGGAATACTACATTCAGTTCTAGCCACCACAATACAAAAAAAGATGATGAGTCCCTAGAAAGGGTGCAGAGAAGAACAACAAAGATGATAAGGGGTTTAGAGGTTAAACCATATGATGAAGAGTAAAGGAAAATAGGTATGTCTAGCTTAACGTAATACCTTATGCCACCAAGGCTTGAAATTTTAGTCCTGGACAACCTAGAACTATGCCGCCTACAGTCTGACCTAAGTTTAGTACACAAAATTGTCTGCTACAATGTCCTACTGTCAATGACTACTTCAGTTTCAACAGCAATAATACACTGGCAAACAATAGATACAAATTCAAAGCTCCAAACTCGATTGCAGAAAATACGACTTCAGCAACAGAGTGGTCAATGCCTGGAACTCGCTACCTGACTCTGTTGTTACATCCTCAAACCCCCCAAATTTTAATCTTAAACTGTCTACCGTGGACCTCACTCCATTCCTAAGCAGTCTGTAAGGGGGCGTGCATAAGTGCATCAGCGTGCCTACCCTCCCTGTCCTACTGTTCCCATTTATTCATACTCATTTATTATGTATATACTTATACCTGTTTATACTTATATATTTATATGTTATGTTCATACTTATACTTGTTTTCTCATACATGCTTGACAAACAAACAAATAAATAAAGTAAATAAAAAAATAAATAGAATAGAGTAGAATATATACTACTTTTTAATCATGTTTGGAGGCTGATTGTATTATCTCACTCCGAAAGGGGAATATTTACAAATGGGGAAACCCCTACGTAGTAAACCTAGGCACACTGTATAAATAAAGACAATTGCAATCTGGAGAACAGCCTGATGAGTAGGTGAGTGAATGGTTTTATCTGCTGGTTTATGACCAAATAAGATTGAGCAAGTGAGTGAATGGTTTGTCTTATATTACTTCTGGCTTTTATCAGAGTTCGCTGCAATTTTGCAAAGCTGGAGGACTAACAATGTTACAGTTATGGGCTCTTAGTAAACCACAAATCATTCTGGGCATGAGGTGCGGGTAAAATCTGCTGCCATGGACTTCAGAATTAATTTGTTAAATGTTCTGCTGGCTTCTTAGAGGAGCCCTGATTCTAAAATTGGATAGAATGCAGTTGCAGTACACTACACAAAGTTGAATTGGTGATGTTTTGCAGCTGGTGGGCAGAGCAAGAAAAAAGCAAGGAAAAAAAGCAAGCAGGAGGCACTATATTTAGGAAAAAAAAGAGAAATGCTTTGTTTTCCTCCCTTGTAGACTAAATTCTCCTAAGCGTTGATGTCATTTGGCATCTCCCTTTGAACATGTCAATGAAGAGTGCAAAAAGAAAAAGAAAAAGCCAGGTACACAATCCCAGAATTGCTGGACATGTGAACCATTTTGTAGTTAAAAAAGACACTGAAATTAGGAACTCTTAGAGCAGGGGTGTCAAACTCGATTTCATTGAGAGCCGCATCAGGGTTGTGTTTGACCTTGGGCGGGGCAGGGGGGGCATGGGCAA
>JAOYMU010000192.1:81974871-81986186 GCA_025802295.1 Psammodynastes pulverulentus | reverse complement strand
CTGGCCTTCTAAAGAGCAGTCAGGGTTGATCTCCTCTAGGACTGACCGGTTTGATTGCCTTGCAGTCCAAGGGACTTTTAGGAGTCTTCTCTAGCATCACAGCTCAAATACCTCAATTCTCTGGCACTCAGCCTTTCTTATGGTCCAACTTTCACAGCCATACATTGGAACTGGGAAAACATAGCTTTGACTATACTCACTTTTGTTGGCAGGGTATATAAATGGTACATATTATACTATTGTCATTCCTACTAAATATGTGAACGGTATGTCTACTGAAGATTGGGGTTAACAAAATAGAATCCTCAAAACTAAAATATTATAAAGAAACTAATGAGTGATTTTTTTTTTTGCCTTTGTCTCTCAGATGTATGCAGAGTTGGGAGAACATTCAAGACAATATTTTCCAACTTTTTGTAAATTGTAATTGTAAATTTATTTGTCAAGCATATATGAGAAAAACAAGTATACATATGAACATAACATATAAACATATAAGTATAAACAAATATGAATAAGAAGGACATTAGGACAGTTGGCACATTGGTGCGCTAATGCATGCCCCTTACAGATCTTTTAGAAATGGGGTGAGATCAATAGTAGACAATCTAAGGTTAAAGTTTTTGGGGTTTGGGGAAGAGACCAGAGAGTCAGGTAGTGCACTCCAGGCATTTACAACTCTGTTGCTGAAGTCGTATTTCCTGCAATGAAGTGTGGATCGGTTTATCTTGAGTTTGAATCTATTGTGCGCTCGTGTATTGTTGCAGTTGAAGCTGAAGTAGTCATTGACAGGTAGGACATTGTAGCAGATAATTTTATGTACTACTTTTAGGTCAGACTGAAGATGGCAAAGTTCTAAGTTGTATAAGCCCAAAATTTCAAGTCTGGTGTTATAAGGTATTTTGTTGCAAACAGAAGTGTGGAGAACTCTTCTTGTGAAATATCTCTGAACTCTCTCAATTGTTTCTTCCTCCCCTCTTCTTCTTTGAATGTCAGTGAATATTTCAGGAATTTTAAGTCAACAATCAGAAGGAAAACTGCCATGCAACATCCTCCTTATCAGTTTTTAGGATACCATAATTTATTTAAAACACATCCCTGTGAACATAAGGAAGTGGATGCTGTTTCCTTTGAGCGTTTTCAAGAGAACTATAATTTCTGTGGTTATGCGTAAAAGGTCTAGTAAAAATTGGACACAGTGCCTAAACAGATTTATTTTCCCCTTTTCCTTTGCTTCCTCAACTCTTTGCCTAACCATATAGTTTTGAAAACTGCAAACTGTATAAACAAGATAGACTGAAGTGGAAATCACTTAACATTAGGCCTGTGCATTCTGCTTTGAAAACAGCATTTTCGACTCATGTCTGTGTTTACAGAATCACCAGTAGACCAGTTTCTTTAATGATCTGTAACTAAGAGCAGATTCAGAGGGAACATCAAATACTTTCTCAAAATTCAGTCCAGTAAATGAAAACATTTGATCTTTTACTGGCAGGACAAGACTGTTGTAAAAAGAAAAAGAAAATACAGAATATTGCAGGCTGAATAACTGCAGATGGCTTTGCCTGAAGCTACTCATATTGTTAGAGTTGTGATCTGCCTTATAATCAGCTTTCAGTCTGATGTGTGTATGTGCGTGTATCTGTGACACATACAAACATCTCTATTTAAAAATCTTTTCAGATCTTCTTAAAAATAGATAAGAGAAAAAACAATGAAACTCGTCTAGATAATTAGAAATCTGTTCATTCCAGATCACCAAGTTTCTGCAATTCTTCTCCAGATTTTCCCATTAAGGAGATCAGTAGAGCAGCTGGGTAGATGGGCAAGAAAATGTGCTTCTATTTTTACTTGTGATTGCACTAACAGTGCTGTTCATTTGGTATGTATATGCACATGATTGATTCCATACTTTGCTAAAGAATACTTCCATTATCTCCAGATGTATATTCATCCCAATCACCAAATCAAATAAAAATACTAAAGATTAATTGAACACTTGCAATGCTATCACACTTTTTGCAATCAGGGTCATTCTAGGATTCTCACATTTTAGATGACAAATGGCATGTAAATTCTGGATAGATGGATAGGTAGATGGATGGATAGATGGATAGGTAGGTAGGTAGGTAGGTAGGTAGGTAGGTAGGTGGATGGATGGATGGATGGACGGACGGACGCCTCTTATCAAGAATGGTTTCCCACCAAATGTAATTTAATTTAAAAAATGCAGTCCCAGGCTGCATCAAGATTCTTTAGACATCTAGACTACAGATGCCCAATGAAATCTTGGAGCTGTATTTAATCATGGCCTGGCAAATCCATTTATGTGTCTCCTGAGACAATCTTGCTAGGCTAGAATAACAGCTCCATTATTCAAAGAGTCATGTCTATCTCCCAAAACTTATTAGCATAGTTTCGAGGCTGAAGAATAGTATGAATACTTTCTATGCATACTTCTACTTACTCATTACAAAATTACTTCATACTGTTTAGTTAGGTTCCTATTCTGTAAGTCAGGCATTCTTCTTCTTCTTCTCAACAACCTTGGTCCTGAAACTGAACATGTTAAACAGGAAGCAGCAGCCAAACAGCTAGCATTTTCCAGAAAAATAGAAGAAGCTTGGTATTTCCATGGAAGCACTGTCCTTCATTTCCTAACATTAAACTTAATGCTTTACACAGTGATCTATAAGCCTGTTAGCTTTGTCTTTTTGTATTTCCAATAGTTTACATCTAGATCAAAAATACCTTTCTCACTTAGAATATCTTTTGATCGAATATGCCCTTCTCATCCTTATTTATGGATCTGAACTATCATGTTAATCTGCAAAGTACCCATGCCTTGACGTCAGGAAGATTTAACTATCTGATTAATTAACTGTAATAGTTTTGTGAAATCTTAATGACTAAGGTGTCTTTGTATTTGCAGCAAAACAAAAGCCAGGGAAATTAACATGGTTACCCTATTAGAATCTGAACTGAAA
Organism: Psammodynastes pulverulentus; assembly: GCA_025802295.1. NCBI lineage: Eukaryota > Metazoa > Chordata > Lepidosauria > Squamata > Psammodynastidae > Psammodynastes > Psammodynastes pulverulentus. The sequence goes on along the minus strand of JAOYMU010000192.1, from coordinate 81,983,199 downwards.
TAAATAGAGAAATAAAACAATAATACATAATTAGTTTAACCACAAGTCATATAGTTTAAGTGATTTATCAAAACATTTTGCTATTTATGTAAGAAAGCTGTTCATTTTAGCATTAATTTTATTCAAGTCTTCAAGTATCAGAAGATACCTGTGTATGTACTGTATATTTGTCTACATTGTCATTTTCAATATTTAAAACTTTGAAAAGTTCTAATTCACACACAAAAAATAATGATGTAAAATAGAGTGGGGGAGGCAAAGTTACATATTCTACATCGGATGTTCTGCTGCAGATGTTGGCATGAATCTATCTAGAGTGTGCTTATGTGGAATTCAGTTTTAAATTCCCGCTTATGTATATAGCATGGGGTAGAAATGGATTAGGAGTTTATGGGTCAAATGAACAGAAGAAGCTTCTGGATGAGAAGCAAAACATTGTCAAGCAAAAACAAAGGAAGTCCAGTTGCCTTTTGAAAAAGCACTTTTGAGACAACCATGACCTGGATGGTTGGAAATCTCTATAGATGGCTCAAATCTTTATATCACTTAACCTACCCAAGTTTCAGAGTTGTTGCTCTGAAGAATTCTCAGATGGAAGTGAATTATCATCTGCCCAATTTTATTAGTCACTGTCTCTTGACATTTGTACATTGGCTGGAAACAGTTGTTTGTTCAGTTGCTCAGGCTTTTGAAAGTGTTTAAATATTATGCCTTTTATTAACATTTTCTTGCCTGTTACATTATTTTGGACTTGCTAAAATTCCTTTAATAGTGATATTTTGGATAGGTGGGAAGTCATTTTATTCAAAGATCGGGAAGATAGCTTTAAATAAAAATCGCTTTGTAGGAAATAAAAAGCTAACACTCCAGAAGATATTATCATTCTTAGAGCAGATAAAGAAAATGATATAGTCATACTGAATAGGACAAATTACAGCAATATATCCATTCTCCCTTCCCTTAATAAAATCGTTTTAGGTCCAGATTTTTACAGATACCTAACAATCCCACTGCTAAGACTGAGAAAAAAGTGTGAAATATTTTCAAATAATCACTGCTTTAAAAAAAGTCATATCAGCTAGACTGTATGGATTTTTTAAATGTAGAAAACTAACATTCCATTGTTCCAACTTATGAGCAAATAATTATTTGTCTGCTGAACAAATAAGATATTTGGTTGGGAAAAGTAATCATTTTACTGGTATTTTTTTTTTTAAAAACTAAGAGTGAATTATAAGCATCCTATCAAGTTTTAATATTGTGTCATTATTAATGCATTGGATAATTCATTGTCCCTGATCCACCCACTATGCATGTCAAAAAAAACCTACCTGAATACATGGCACACCTGGTATGAAATAAATGATATTCTGCTAAAATCTTACCATTTACAGTAAATGAGCTATTCAAAGTCTTCAGTTAAGATATTGACAGCAGTGGTGACCCTATTAGTGTCCCAGGTTACCATTGCCACTATCTTGATTGAAGACTTTGAGCAGTCCATTTACTCTAAGTAAACAGATATCTAGAACTAGAGTGTTAAATAAGAGATGTTGATGAAAACATTTTCTCATAATCTGAGAGCATAGAAAATAAGAGTGATGAAATAAACAGCTGAGTGAATAACATAAAACAATAAAATGTAATCTGGTAGTTGAGAACAACAGAAAAATGAAATCATAATGGACATCTAAACTACATAGCATATAAAATGGAGACACGTAAGGACTATTACTGGAATGTGACACCACCACCTTCAATTAACAAAGTTAAAATAACTGACAAAATAACTCACGCAACTAACAATAATCTTCATAATGCCTTTCTAAATAATGTATATATTATAAAAATAGAGCAAAATAGCTGCCCAAATTATTAAAGAAGGATTACAAACAGTATGGCAACTGTCCATAAATCTCAGATATGATTGATAGGTTAAGAAAAATAACAGGACAAAAACAGTATGGGGATAAGATGGGAGGGTGGACAAGATAACAGAATTATCTTCTAATAAGGATAAACTGCTATACTGAAGAACCAAGTACCGTAAGTAAAAATAAATGTCCCATGTGAGGACAGTTATATCGAGTAAAGTGGACATTTCATTGAATGATGAATTAAAGAACATAAAAAGAATACTAGACTTAAAAACAGAAGACAGTCACTCTTCACTGAAAGCCAAATCATCAAGTAGTCCTGTTCTGAACCAAGCCTTGTTCAAATTAAATAGCACAACAAAGTTTTTTAAATATGGAGCTGGAAATTCTTTGCATTTCCAGCCAAGACTCACTTAGTTCTAATTGTTCAAGATAAGAGTAAGGTTGTGAAAGGTTGCCAAGAATTGAAGCCCCAATTACTGAAAGATATCAGCCAATAGGAATTTACAGAAACACCAACCATAATTTGCAGGGCTACAATGAAGGATCTGTGTCCAAAGAACATCTTTGCTTTCTGCAAAGAATGCAAGCCCAAGGGCTGGTTTTTATCTCTTAAAGGAGGAGCTATCAACTCCCAGCCTTACTCCCGAGTCACCCTTGCTTCTTCAACTGCTCTCTCCTTTGAGCAGCCCTGTACACACACACACACACACACACACACACACTGGGCATAGGCACCCCAGAGTCCTCTGCATTACTGCTGCCAGACTCCAACGGCTCCGACAGTGGCACCCCACTGTCCAATTGTCCAGGACACTTGTCCAAGTCCTATCCAGACTCCCTGACTGGTATCCCTTCATCCACACCTGCTGCCGGTTTTTCCACAACAAGACCAGGAGAATGTCCACATCATGGCACACTACAGAAGACATTTCCATAGAATTATTAGAAATCCAATTGAAACATGAAACTTTTTTCATGAAATAGGAAGGAAAATTATGATCTGTTTTCTACATGGCAGTTAGTGGTTGGTTCTGAGAATTCTACTTCATTGGAAATGCAAATATATGTCAATATATGAGGATATGATAGCTGTTGCCAAGTTCAGTTTTGGAACTGATTTTGAAGAGCTTAGCAGTATAAAATGTTAGTGCACGTACATAGTCTTACACAGGATTATCCAGAAGTCATCACACCAATATGTAGCTGCCATGAAAACTGGCACTCTATGAATTTGTTGCTTTGTTTGGCAAAGACTGCTCTCAACTATCTTATTAAAGGGTTGCAATTATTGGGGGGAAAATTCCCACTCCTGGATTTTCATCATATGCCAAGTAAAGGTCGCTTGCTGGACAAAATCAGCAGATAGGAGGATGTATGAAGATTGACCATCAACCATTGATTGTCTCAGTAAATACAGGTAGTCTTTGACTTACAAAGTCACTGAAAAATTCCTCATTAAGTGATATGGATATTAAGCAAGGCATCACATGACCACATCTGATTTTACGATCTTTATTTGCTGTGATTGTTAAGTAGCACATCAGGTAATTACAAGTTGCGACCTTCCCTGCTGATTTCCTCATTGACTTTGCTTGTTGGAAGCTGTCTGGGAAAGTTGCAAATGATTCTGGGATGCTGAAGCAATCATAAATTTGAGCTGGTTGTCAAGTATTCATATCATTATCATGGAGGACACTGCTACAATCCTAAGTGCAAGGACCAGTCATAAATCACTTTTTTCAGCATCGTTGTAACTTCAAATAGTTGCTATACAATTGGTTGAGGACACCTGCAGCTCATCTCAAGGCTCCTTTTCCTTTTTCGCTAGTCACGCATAATCCCAAACCATCCAAAAATGTCTTTAGCAGGGACACAATTGAAGGGGACAATTACTGTACTGCAGAGGTCTCCAAACCTGACAATTTGAACACATAGACTTCAATTCCCAGGTATGCTGGCTGGAGAATTCTGGCGGTTGAAATCCACAAGTCTTAAAGTTGCCAAGTTTGGGGACCCCTGCTATACTGTATAAAAAAAAGGTTAAGTAATTTCTCCCCATTGCTATCACCCACTAACCATCAACTGTTCCTATAAGAACTTTTCTAATAGTATTAGCTTTATTTCTAGAAATCTAGGAGTAATATGTAGCTTTTTATATAAGTGTGAAGAGTAATCACAGATGATAGGTCAGAATTTTATAATGTGATGCCATGAATTACACATAGGAAAAAATGCAGGTAAGAATGATATCTAATTAAACATCCCTCTGTTTCCAGAGGTATATGATTTTTTTTCTTCATTTTATTGTTTTCTTTGCTTTTATTAATATTGTAAGCTTTCCAGAGTCCTAGGAAATTGGGCAGCCTCTAAAATAAGTGAGTGAGTGGATGAATGACATTCTTTTTCTCTGTTGATGTTTATTGACCAGTGCAGAATGAAACTCCTAATATTTTCAGTGAGATTGTAGTTTATTCCTACTATTTGAATATTCAACAGTCCCATGCGTGATATGATGTGATGTGACAATCTGCAAACACCAGCTTTATTTGTATGAGTTTTCATTGATACCGCAACTGTACAAATCCCATGTATGGGAGTATTATTGCACAAATGTCATGTTGTGCCCAGTCTTCATAGAGCTGTTGAGCAATATATCTGGTGCTTTAGCACAACTTCAAATCCTCATTTGCTTCAGATCTTTGAGCAATGAGCTAGAAGGAGCAACCAGAATATATTTAGCCCCAGAGAAATTAGATGATAAATCTCAAAGATAAACTAAAATGGAATACGCTTAGGGTATCTTCCAGATGAGGCTTTTATTGTGCAGTCATCCTGCTTTATTCCTGCAATTTTACAAGGGATCCAAATGTCTTTGTGTGCCATTTAAATTATTTTTCTTTTCAGGAAAAAAAGATCCATTAAGGGATAATAGAATGGCTGCACTATACTTTCTGATTTAACATCGTAAGTCCTTCATTGGAAAGAATTGTAGCACATAAAGCATTTGTTGTTAGTATGGATGTGATTTGGATTTCACTGAATTATTCTGAAGTAGAGTAGGGTAATTTGAAACAGGTTATTATTTTTCTATGGTGGAGGCTTTGTAGACTTCTATTATGCTCTGATCTATTTATCTGGACTGTAATCTGATCTGTTTATCAGTTTATTTGTACTATCACAGAAGTGTATACAAGGGTTTGAAGGTTTGATTGAAAAGACTCTTGGCATTCCACTTTTTGGTTCCCTTTTTATTCATACTTTACTGATAAAGCATATATAGCATTTCCAGCTTTGCACATATGATTTATAGCTTCTAATTGTTCTCCGTAGGATTGCAAACAGTTCTTCATTTGTTAATAAGCCAGTATTCAAAACTATACCTTCCTTCCTTCCTTTCTTTTTCTCAGTAAACATGTTGACCAGTTTGGACTAGTCAAGTCTGGACCAATATACTCCAAACATACTGTATATTATTTGAAAACTTAATTCATGAGTACTCTATCCCAATTCTACCTCTATATACATTTCTTATTGGAGTGTCAAAAAAGGCTCATAGATATGAGTGGCAGGTTTTGCTCTTTCTTTGGCTCAGTCAGACAAACTGGCATTATCTTACTTTACTGGTGAACCTTTCACAGGTGAAATCTTTTATATTTCTTTCCATGTACCTTATGGTAATTCATCATGTCCTCTGCATTATTTAATATTATTCCCTTGATGATTTTCACCCTTCATAAGATTCTCTCCCTGGGTTATGCTCTCTTGGACTTCCCCAGAACTGTTGAGTCTTCAGCACTCCAAAAATTGTGATCTTTCCCTGTATTGGGGGCAAAAAAGTTCATCTTCCCTCCATCTCTCCTTAACCTGTGGGAATGAGTGCCTACTACCATCTAAAGCAGGGGTCTCCAACTTGGCAACTTTGCTTGGCAAAGCAAAGCTGGCTGAGGCATTCTGGGGATTGAAGTTCGCAAGTCTTAAAGTTGCCAAGGTTGAAGACCCGTGATCTAAAGGACTATTTACTGTGACTTCCTTATCAGTAGAGAGAATGCAAATTGTTTTGTGGTATGGTTGCTAAAAACAGGCTAGTCATATCCACTATACAGCAAAGGATACTAACAACAGCAGCTTAACAAAAAAAAAATGTGTCATTTATGAAAAAGTATCATGAATATAAAGAAGAGTATTCTATAATAGACAGATTTGCTGCTACATTAAATTATCCCAGTCACAATCTTAAGGCAGAGAGGGGCTCATTAGTAGTAATTGCAAGAGGAAACATGGAGTCCCAGTAGACAATCACTTAAATATGAGCCAGCTGCAGTGGCCAAAAAAGCCAACACAGCCTTAGACTGCATTAACAGAGGTACAGAATGAAGATCACACAAAGTGTTAACACCACATTATAATGCCTTAGTAAGACCACACTTGGAATATTGCATCCAGTCTTGGTCACCACAATACAAAAATATGTAACACTCTAGAAAGAGTACAGAAAAGAGCAACAAAGATGAATAGGGGATTGGAGGCTATGAAGAACTGTTTCAGGAATTGAGTATGTTTAGTTTAATGAAAATGACTAGGGGTGACATGATAATACTGTTTCAATATCTAAGGGGTTGACACAAAGAAGAGGAAATCCACATATCCTCCAAAGCCCCCTGAAGACAGGATAGGAAACTAATTGAGAGAACCAACCAAGAAGTAAGAAGCAAATTCCTAGCAGTTAGAACAATTAATCAGTGGAATGACTTGCTTCCAGAAGTTGTGGGTTCTCCAACACTGGAGGTTTTTAAGAAGAGATTGGACAATCATTTATCTGAAATGATGTAGGCCAAGGTTTCCTGCTTGGGCAAGGGGTTGGACTAGAAGATCTCCAAGACCCTTTCCAACTCTGTTGTTCTGACTAACTGTCAATCAATGCCTTATCTTGAGTAGCTGCAATGAACCTTTTACTAATGGTAGTTGCCAAGAAAACTGCATGAAGGTATCCATTAAGTCACCATAGTTTAAGCTTTACACAAAAAACATTTCTGTGTGCATGCCTTCAAATCAGGCAACTAACTGGACAAGTCCCTGTAGTTTTCTTGGCAAGATTTCAAAAGTAGTTTGACATTTCCTGCTTCCTAGGGCTGAGGAAAAAATGACTGACCCAAAGTCATCCAGTTGGCTTTGTTCCTAACTAAGGACCACAACTCACAATCTCCTGGCTCCTGCTGCTTTAATCACCACACCAAACCAGCTCTATAAAAAACAACCATTCTCATTTAGGTGTTCTAGACTTGTTACTATTTCATTTAATATAAAGTTCAGTGAGGGCTTTTATTGGGTTTCCACAATTGCTATCTTGATCTGTTTGATATCCCCTCCCCACATTCACTACAAATATTGCTTTGTAATGCAATGTAATTTGTTTGTAGAGGACATAGCTTGTTTTATAGATTGTGAAACATCTACATTTGTAGACCAATTCTGTTGCATGCTACTATATTAGCTTTCAGGAGTGGCTTCATAGTCCATATATTTAAATATATTTAAGTATATTTTAAATATTTATCTGTTAAAGTGAACATCATCTTTCACTTCATATTTTATAGATGAACATTTTTTAGAATGTAAATGGATACCATGGGTAGCAGAATTGGTGAAGGATTAAAAAACAGTTTTTTCTTCCTTTTGTAAGAATACTGACTGTGGCTTTTATCTGTGTATACAGCAATGAACTATAATCAGTTTAGCACATTGTGCATTAATTTTTGTCTTCAGCTAGATACAGAAATTTGATGGATTTCTGTTGCTTGCCTGCAAAACTGGCATATGGGAAAACTACAACTTCTTAATAAAAGAATTGTCAGCTGTCATCCCTTGCTGATGTATGTTGCTATTATGCATCTGAGTAATTTAAAAATGGATATGCATAGTAAATTACAACCTTATTTTGATTTTGGAAGATACAGAGCATTCTAACTTGAATAGAATTATGTCTTTTTTATGTGTTGCCTGGAGAACTGAGTCCTTGCTGGAAAGAAAACAATATTAAATTTAAAATGTCTTGAGGCTTAAATAAATCTATGCAAAGAGTTTCATTTAGTAGGCATGGCATATTTCCCCATTTATTTGTATGCTGCATATACAATGAAGAGGAGTGGCTTTACAGTTGAAAAAAAAAGCTTGTTGGATGATAGATAACAGGGAATACTAGGATGTACTTGTCATATTATAGCATTATGTTGAGGGCTATGTTTACATTTCATAATATTCTGCTTGTAATAGGTTCTGTAAGAGAGAAAACTGCTTAATGCTAGCTTGGAAATCCTAATGGAAAAATCTCCTTTTGTTTATAGTCTTGGTACTTCAGCTGAAGAGACTCAACAATGGACAAAGTGCTGATCTTGCCAAGTTCAAATGCTGTTAGCTCTGCACTGTTCTTCTTGAGATTTTGTTATTAAAG
>JAOYMU010000192.1:81901295-81915493 GCA_025802295.1 Psammodynastes pulverulentus | reverse complement strand
CGCGTCACGTGACGCGGACTCGGAAAAAGGTGCCGGAACGCAGTACCGCTGCGTTCTGGCAGAAAAAAAGCCCTGCTGCTTCCCACTTGTAGCTCTCACTTATCACTTTTTTACCTTTCATTTTTATCTTTCTTAATTTTCAATAATGCTGATGCCAGGATTGTACTTTGTGTACAACTAGATTCAATTTAATTAATTACGCTGAAGCTAAATGCATTGAACAATGTGTTCCCTAACCGGATACTTAGGTGCATCCGAATATAACTTCCATCATCCATTCCTAACTGAACCAACCTGGAGGGAACTTCGTTAAAAAGTTTGCTTTATGAGACTGTTAAATCAAATAGAAAAGAAAAGGTGAAGGAAGACAGGAACGAAGACGATTTTAACTGTTCCATTTCATGTAGCACTGTATTGTAACGTTTCTGGGAAAAAGATTAAAAACACTCTCTGATAGAACATCTTGAGAGAATTTGAAATCAAGTTACCAAGATAAAAGAGGGAGAAAAAAAAGCACCTCGATTTTGAATTTTGTAAAAGTCGCTGAAGCTCAGTTGAAAAATGGTCTCATCTCTGAAGAGAATGGGACATTATTAATATTTTTGTAAAGCAGAGTTCATGAATGAGGCAGACTCTCTCTCCTTAATAAAATGAGAAAAATATGCCAGGGTGGGTTGTGAAATAGCTAAGGTATCCCTTCCAGATAGTTGGTTGGGGATCCACTGCAGTGGTGGGATTCAAAATTTTTTACTACTGGTTCTGTGGCCATGGCTTGGTGGGTGTGACATGGCTTGGTGGGCATGGCAGGGGAAGGATACTGTAAAATCTCCATTCCCTTCCCACCCACTAACCTGCTTTCCAGCTCCTTTGTCCTGTGCAGGGCAACAAAAGAAGAACCAGCTGATCAGCTGGGACTCGGGAGGCAGAGAATAGATGGGGGCAGGGCGAGTCAGAGGCGATATTTGCCGGTTCTCCAAACTACTCAAAATTTTCGCTACCGGTTCTCCAGAACTGATCAGAACCTGCTGCATACCACCTCTGATCCACTACCAAGTCCTTTATATGGTATGAGCTTTGGATCAAAGGGTCAGGATTAACAGAGATCTGAGCCATGGAAAAGGAAGGTCCAGAATATTGAGCTGACTAAACAAAGCTGACAAGAGAAGCTCTTTTTTCTGAGTTGTCATCATAGAAAGTATCACTAAAAAAGAAAGAATGAACAAAGAAGAATGGAGAGAAGTGTGTAGGGGAAAATAAATCTGTGACTTGGATATATGTTTTAGTACTTTCCATACATTTATTTTATTGCAGAATAAAGGCTAAAATTCTGTTTTGATTCTGTTCATTTATTTGTTAAAAATTAATCCTGACTTTTCTACAAGAACATCAAGGCAACTTACATAGAGTTTTTCCTTCGGTTTATTTCCTGAACAACAACCCAGTGAGGTAGGCTGGTCTGAGAGGTGTGATTGGCTTAAAGCCACCCTGTCAAACTGAGTTTCCCTAGTCTCAATTCAACATCTCAATGATCAAACACCATTTTTTTAAAAAAAATCCTTTCATTCAGAATAATTAAAAGGATTTTTTTTTGAGATTGAAGTAGATTATGGCTTTTAGGATAAATCTAGTAAAAGTCAGAAGGAAAAAAAATGAAGAGTCATTCACACCAGTTATTATTCTGACTGTAGAAAATAGACCTAAGGCCTTATTGATTTTAATTTTGAACTCCATCTTTAGAGATGATCTTCAAGCACATTTGGTATTTGTTCAAGTTTGGATGTTTTAATTTTTTAAAGAATACATATATGTTGCCCTTATTTTTCCAGGTGGAAAGGCACCATTGTGACTGACAAAAGGCCAGCCAATCAGCACAGAAGAACTTTTTTCTTAAGACACCCATATGAGTAAGAAAGTCCAGCACATGCTCAAAATGTAATAAATGTCTTTTATTCAAGGAGCCACCAATTGCATCAGTTATGCATCTCTATGTATCTTATACACCAATAGAGAAATCATTATGTTTTTATTTATCCTCATGGTTTCAAAAGAAAGGGATATATCAATGGTTTGGGTACCCTAATGTGTGTGTGTGTATGTGTTGTTTAGTCCTCGAGTTATAACAGCAATTAGGGCTAAAATTTCCAACAGTACGCAATGCAGTTGCAAAGTGTAATATCACAGGACCACATCACTTGCAATGGCAATCCCTGCAGTCATCATTAAGTGAGGATCCTGGGTCGTTAAGCGAGCACTTCCTTGCAATATCTCCTAGCTTCCGACAACCAAATCAGAGGAGAAACTGGGAGAAAGTTGAGCGTCCCAGGCAGTGCAATCAGGCTGCTACTAGATGAGAAAGAACTAGTAGTGGGGAGGTATTGGCAGCATGAGAGACACAGCACAAGCACAATGCAGATTGGGATGGTTACTGCTGACTGGGGAAGGGTGTGTGAGGGTGTATGAGTTATGGGCAGAGGGTGTATGAGTTGTGGGGAGGCATGGTATGACTGCAGCAAGGTTCAAGAAGGGTGCCCAAGGGTGCCCAAGTGGTGGAGAGGGATGGTGCAAGCACCGTGAAGCTTGAGTGGCTGCTGTCAGGTGTGGGAGGGTAGGAGAGGGTACACAAGTGGCTGGGCAGGTGTAGCAGAAGCTCAGCAAGGCTCTTCAGGCATGGGGAGAGCGGGTGTGCAAATGGTTAGGGAGGATGTGTGAGTGGCCAAGGCACAAGTGCAGGGAGGCTCAGGGAAGGTGACCAGTGAGGGGCAGCATGATTTAGATGGGGAGACTTACACTGGAGGTTTTTAAGAAGAGGCTGGCTAACCATTTGTCTTAAATGATATAGGATATTCTGCTTCAGAAGGGGTTGGACTAGAAGACTTCCAAGGTGCCTTCCAAGTCTGTTGTTCTGTTATTCCGAGTGCCTTGTGACCTTTCCTAATAGCCTCCCCATGGACTTTGCTTGTGCAGACAGGGAAGGTGACAAATTGTTTTCCTGTGACTGCAGACTGCAGGACACTGGAACCATTGTAACTTCACACCAATTGTCAAGTGCCCAGATTGTAGGCCCATGACTGTGTGTGTGTGTGTGTGTGTGTGTGTGTGTGTGTGTGCTGGGTTGATTGGAACTTTGAGGACTGATCATAACCACCATTAATTCAGCACTGTGGTAATTTCAGATAGTTACTAAATGAATAGTCATTAACCCAGGACTATGTGTAACATGTGTGAAAACTACTCAGAAAATTGTGAAACAGTCTGCCAAATTCTATATGTGTCTTTATGGAGAATATAAACCCAGTGTGAATGGGAGTAGAATGAGCATCTTTAAAAAACAGCATCTTGGTTTGTAATCCTGAACAGACCCATCCACACTGTAACATTTGGTTGCAGCTGCACCTGTAAGATAAATATGCCATCTGCTGACCTCATTCCTATAGCTCAAGCTACAAATATCAGCTTTACAATAACAAAATTCTGCTAAAAAGAATGAGGGTGGGGGAAGGATCACTGTCACATTTCTATTTGGCTTTTCAATTTGTGTCAGCAGATAATGAAAGTTCAGACTCAAAAAAATTGCAGCTTCATTGTTGATTCTGTGATGACCAGTTTTCCCTGCGGTTTGGCAAAGGTCTATCAATAAGTGATTTTGATGCAATTGTACTGGTTTCAAAACAAACAAGCATAATCCTAGACATGCCTTCATAGAAGTACTGAGTTTAATTGTGCTTTTTTTCAGGAAAAGTAATGATGGAGAGAAAAATAGCCCAACATTTATGTTGTCTATGAAGGTAATTAATAATATTAGCACAACTGAGACAATAAATAAATATATAGGACACCGTCAGACTCTAGATGAATGCAAAACAACGTTAAGTGTTTATATAAAACTGACTATCTTCTACCTTGTGGATTGAACAGAATCATAATTAGGGTACATTATAATAAAGGAGAAAATGACAAGGTGTCTATCGTAATCTGATTAATTCTAGTCCAGCTATCCTGATGCTTTTTAGCCACATCTATAGTTTGTGTGCATTGATTTACACATTCATCCAAGTCCTGAAGCCTAGTAGCACTGCCATGCCAATATAATTGTCAGAGTCAGATTGTACTCATCAGGATAATGTACCGGATTATCCCACAAAACCTTAGGGCCATATCCAAAATGGTACCTCACCATGTAATTAAAAATGGGCCTTTTCTATAGGTTCCCTAAGGCTATCCTGCTTTCTGCTTAGAAATATGAACTAAATCAACACCCCACAGCTCCAATATGTTTACTTTTCAGAAAACAAGACCGCTTCCAGGGACATTTAATGACATTTTCATAAAATTCAGGGATTTTCTCCCTTCTTTTATTTAAAACCCACACATAACCCTGTTTTTATTTGGCAGCAAAAATATTGAAGTGTCAATCGGTATCCCCAAGTGATTTAATTTCCACTGTCTGACACTGTTAAAATTATCAAACTGTTCAGGGTTTAGCCCCCTTACTGTGGCTCTGCTGGAAGGTCTAAATGAAAACCATGTAAAGCTCCAAGCAGGGATTCATTGTAATCCAATTGAAGATGTAGCTTTAACTGCTTACAGCATGGCCATCCTTTTTTCCCACACCTAGTGCAAATAACATCCTGCACTCAATCCAGCTCAAGAAAAAGTTAGCAAATATTGAATGCAGAAAATGATAAAACACAGAAGTTTCCAATAAGCTCACATGGGTTATTCCAAAATGGATTTAAGGAGGCATGAAATCAAAGCCTCATTAGAAACATAATTAGTGCTGTTTGTCATAATGATTGACAAACATAATACTAATGAGAAGGAAGAACAATCACTCTTCCCCCACCCTTCTGTATAGAGTAGGCTTTCATCTTATAGCTCGAATTTATAGGACAATTGAGAAGTCACCACTCCTTAACTGATACAGCATGTATTTTATGCACAAAAATTAGAAAAGAGAGAGAAAAGAAAATGGACTTAGTTGCAATTTGTCTTAATAGTGAATAATGCAATTATACCATCCAAAAGAAAAATATAAAATTATGCATTTTAAATTGTTGAAGTAGTTTAACAGTTGGGATAAAACAACTCTTTCCAGGGGTAAGGAAGATCTATTATAAAATGAATTAAAGAGTCACAGAAATGATTAAACAAGGTATTTTACAAAATTTCGCAGTTCATTATAAGTAGATCCCTTCCTGAAAAATAAGAAGCTCTACATAAAGGTCCAAATCTCATGCAGCATTAGTGATGTGGCCTTTGCTGCTTTTTACATGAAAGTACAAAGCAACAGCTGATTATATTGAGAACTGGAATGAAACTTGGACAAGTGGCATACTGGGTTTTAAGCCTTGCAGCAGAGGTACCTGGTCTATAGTCTTCTGAATAAACTTTAACTCCCAACACCCATCATAATTAGTCATGGTGGCTTGGAAGAATGGAACTGAAATTCAGTAGCGTCTGAATGCAGAGAGAAGAAAACAAAGAACAGACTCTAATGAATATTTTCCCCATCTTAAAAGAAACTTGAAGTATGTCTTAAAAAAATACGCTTTCCTTCTTCTTTTTATATCCACAATCTGCTTTATGTTTCTGGGGCTTATACCCAACATCTGCTTTCAACATATTCAAGTGATGCCAACTGCAACCCAACTCACACAGCTTCAGAGGAATCCGGCATCACTCACTGGAGTGACCCTTTTTTTCTCTCCCACTTTCTAACTTTCCATCCCACCTAAGCAGACAGGATCCAGCTCTCTGCTTTGTGTCAGCTTTCTGTTTGGACCTGCTCTAAAGCACCTGAGGGTAGGAAGGCCATGAAGTGCAAGGCATGGAAAGCAGGAGGTCATGGGCTGGCTGAGTCTTAACCTAACCATCCCTGTAGGCAATCTTAACCATTTCCCTTCATCCTTAGCAAAGGGGAAGTCTTCCAAATGGCTCTCCTAACACATTCCAGCTGGTTTTAATGGGAGGATTTATGGGCTGCTTCCAGGCGAATGAGGATTGTATATCCCTTGTGCCTCTGCAGAAATTGTATCCTGCATCATAAGGCTGTTTTCACCAAGGGCACAAGTTAATCGCTGCTATATGATCCATGGCTCCCACCCCCCAACATCAAAAGAACACTTAAACTTACTATTCCTTTCATTCTCCAACACTCTCATTGTCTTAGAAGGCCCCTTCATAAATGAATAAATTACAGGGCACAGAAGCTGCCTTTCATTAGTGAGTTGCAGTAAAGATGAGCTTTTTAGTTTTACTACTTAAAGAATAGAATCTCTTTGAGATTCAATTTATTAAGAAGGGGAAAAAGCACTTTTAAATAGATATTATTCTTTGCAGAAATGTTGAAGGAGAAAATTTAGGGAAAGACTGCTATGCAGATCTGCTATCCTATAGCTGGGCTGAATAAATCTGGGGTTTTTTTTTTTACAACAAACCATAGACGGTTAAAAAAAGTCACTTACATTATTAATCAAAATAAGTACTTATTTGTAATGCAGACATGTCTGCTGGTAAGTGGGTGGATTAATCTGTTTTTCTCCATTTAAAAAGGAATTAAACATCTGAAGGCAATTTTACAAACAACAGCAACAAACAAATAACAGGATAGCATTAAACAGAGTGGAGAAGAAAGGATAAAAATGGAAACAAGGAGTGGAGAATATATTTCTGTTTGTATGGTTGCCATTCTACTAACAGCCTAATACTTCTTTTAGGTACTTTATTTATTTAATTGCTCCAGTTGCACTTTGCATACTTAAGATATCTTCAGTCATTGATAAATTTCAAAATAAATGTATCTTTCTAGAATATTTAATGGTGTTATTATTATTGCCATTGTTGTTGTTGTTGCTGTTGTAAGAGTCAGTTCAAGCAAGGCTTTGTGCAACTCAACATGACAACAACCATATATATATATTATATGTTCATAAACCTAAATCATAGTTTTGCATACCCATAATGCCAATTTAGAAAACAGCAAAACAATTTGCAGTCACATGAAATGTGTTATTGGGATGAATTATTCAGGAAAATGGTTCATTTTTGTTGTATGAATTTCAAGACAGTAGGCTAGGCTTCATTTATTTCAAGTAAGAGTGAAAGTAAAGCACACTATCACAATTTTGGATTGATTTTAAGATTGTAGGAAATATTATGAGCTCATTTAAACTTTTTTGATTTTTGTCCTAAGCTTGTCAGATTCTATAAAAGCTTAACCCCCTATAGCTTATGAGAAACGGAATGTAATTTTATGAATTAGAATTTTATGATATTTTATCATTAAGCTAGATTATTGCATAGGCATACTACAGCAATAATGTTTTGAAAATAAAATAATGATGTTTGGATTTTTAAAAATAGTTTTGAAAAACAAACATTATTCTATGTTAGAGGGAATGTGAGTGACCTTGCTAGTTCCCCTGGATCTCTTCAGTACCTTTGACCATCATATCCTATTTCTGAGGCTACTATTTTGTGAAGGTTGTAACTATTCCTATCTGGAAATTTCAACCAGTACAAAATATCTTGAACAGCTGCTGATTGGGATGCCTGAACAGACTCATATGATGCCTGAACTAAAAGGTCTGCAGTGGTGCCAGTTGCTTGGTGAGCAGTTTTCAATTCTGATGTTGACCTCAGATCATGGATGGGAAAGAATGCTTGGTCTGTTTTCTTACATTGCCATTTAGGCTATGTGTTTAGACTAGTGAACGTCTGGATATTTGCCTCTATGAGTTTCTATCACATGTGGGTGAAAGTCTGCCCACTACACAAGTTCAATCTTAATACATGAAAACAATTGTACTGTCTGAATTAAAAAAAACACAAAAAACAAAACAAAAACCTCATGGCTGCTAGACAACAGTTCTGTGAGATTTCTTTGAAACTTGAAAGTGCGCTACTCTTAACAAAACTTAAGTTGGCCTAATAAAGGTATCACTCCTTTACAGAGATTTCTGTGGGGGTCTCTGGGACTTAAAAGTCAAAATGGTATGTGACCATGTGGCTGTCACTGTGTGATCAAAGACTTGTTTATGTGACACACATAAAAAAAAGAAAAGGCTAGGATTGTGAAGTTGTAGCTGTCCTCTTGACTTTTTTTCATTCAGCCCTCTGCAGACATCTCTGCTTCTGTCGATCTGGAATCGTGACTTTCTTAATTCTATGAAAAACAATAAAAATCACAATAAATAGGAAAGTGTAACTAGTTTACTTGCCCTGCCTCCCTTCTAAGGTTCACTGAGGTACAGAATACTTGAATAATTAAGATAATTCTTGTATCTGCATCCATTGGATTTGGTCTGTGGTTTACTCATTTGAAAGTATTCCATCTGCAGAAAGTACACAGCAATTCTTGAAATGGTTTTTTCCTTCTCTTTTTTACCACAAGGAACCGCAGCCAATTACTCTGAAAGTTCAAAGAAAAGTGCAATGAGTCCTCAAGCACAGGAGGAAAGTCAGTTCTGGCAGCTGCTGTTCTGAGGCAAGAGTTTTTCCCCAAGATTCATTATTCAAGGGAAGAAACCTATTAATTCTTTAAAACAGTGTACACATGAAATCTATCATTGGGATTTCAAACTTCTTCAAGTCATATAAGATTTGATAAAATGGTGTGAGCTCAGTTCAGTTGCACATTTCTAACTGGCTGTGTAACTTGCATAATATAATAAGTCATAGATGTATATTTAAGCAGCTTTAGATAAATTTTTATTTTGTATTCCCATCTCTATTTTACATATATGTATATAAATATAAATATAAATATACTAGATGAATACCCGTGCTTCACTACGAAACTATGTGATCGGGGCTTTCAAGCTTAAAGCTTGAAAATTAATGAGTAGTTACAATTGGGCTTGATAAATTGACACTTAAAGCTTGAAAATTAATGAGTAGTTAAAAAAGGAACTGTATTATTTCATTAGAGACGATAAGCTAAGTTTCTGTTACAGATTAAGACATTATTGTAAGTCTAACAACAATAAAATAGATGGGTTTAAATCTTTAATCCCACCAGCAACCCTGGCTTTTTTTGTCTACGTAGCCATCTTTTCCTGCATTTCCCCCCTCTTTTCCCTTTAACTGGTGTTACAGTAGAAGAAACAGATTTATCTGAACTGAGGAAATCAATGTAAGAAGTGATTTGGGGCTGGGACACTATGTGGGAGAAAATCTGTTCATAATCCATTGGTTTAGTGGTGGTCAGTGATTGAAACTCATAAGGAAATATGTCTCCCAACTCCTTGAGTCCAGAAGCAGTTCCTTAGGTGGAAGGCGTAGACATTTTGGTGAGGTAGCAACATTTAATACTGTAAGGAGCCCCAGGCCACTCCTGAGTGAAGGACTGGAACGTCTGCCAGTTTGAACTGAGGTAACGGGATGTGAGGCAAGTGGCAGTCAGAACAGGATTCTTTTCAGGTGGGGAGGGGGAGTAGAATATCTAACTCCTTAGCATAGAGCGTGTTAATTACTGTATAAGAATTACTAATGATCTGATGGTCATTTTGAAAAATCCTTTCTTAGCGAGCACCTAGAAACCAAGAGGAACTTATGTGCCAAATTTCAGGTTTGTAAGCTTTACAGTTCTGGATATTTTGTGATGCTGCATGAATCGTATTTCGCTTTTATATATATAAATATGCTTTGTGTGTGAGAGAGAAACAGAGAGAGAATGTATGTTTTGTAATAGTTAAAACATGACATTAGCATAATAACAATAAAAATACTGATGCAAAAAAACAACCGGATACCATCTCTTCAATTATTTCCCCAATGCTTTAAAAATAAAAGAGAGAGAGAGAGCTACACTAACTTCCAGGTGGAGATTTGCACAGAAAAGGGGCATCACTGAAAACAGGAATGTCTAGCCCCCAGCTGTCCTCACAATGAGAGAAGTGGGAGACCACAAGAAGCTTCAGAGACCCACATTATCAAATAGGACAATATCAGTTGGAGAAGGTACCCAGATGTAAACCATTATAGTTTAAAAATCAATATTTTTGATTGCTCACATATTTGTAGCTAAGAAACCATAACTTTAATGATAACCAGATCACTGTTGCTATTATTGAAATCAACTGAAAAGTAATGGTGTTAGATTTGGGTTAGTTAAAGTGCTTCCATTTTTAAGTTTTTCAACCCAAATCTATGGATCTGTTCAAATGATCCAGGTATTTTAAAAAAAGCAATTATAAGATGTCTTTTTTTTTCATATCCCTCCTCCCTATTCCTTCTGCTTTCATGTTTGAACTTTTCTACATATGGACTGAAATGCTGTAACTGGAGGCATTTAGACTGACCAATTTATTATGACATGAGCTTCCATCAACAAATGCTTATGCCATAATAACTGTGTTCATCTTTAAGATTCTATAAGAATCTTGACTATTTTGCCATACCAGAATAACATACTTATCCTACTTATTCTACAGATTGATACTATGATTATAACATAAGGAATGCACACAATCATATCCTGTGCATATTTAGTACAGTGGCTACAACTGGGGCAAGAAGAAGAATGGAGAAGTTTTAAAATCAGAATAAATAAAATTCCTGCATGAATCAGCAGGAAACCAAAGAGTTTGAATAATAATAAAAAAGTTAAGCAAGCATTTATCTGGCCAGGTTCCACTTAAATTGTTATTTATGGTAGCTGTAGAATTCTTAAACAGTATTAGGCATTGTTGCCATGAATATTAAATTATACCATGCCATAAGTTATGGCTGACTTAACATCTGTGAATGTTAACTACAGATATATAGGAATGAATGAAGGACAAATAATGGAGTGGAATAATATTCAAATTAAATATTTAGTTCTGCTTGGGTATTATTAAATCCAGAATGCTAATCATTGGCAATGCTATGGACAAATTTTATCACTAGCCAATGTCACTGAAATAATATTCTATTGCAGCATTTAGTATGACTATTCACAAAAAAGCCATTGGGTCCTTACATAAACTAGAATCATTTTGGCTATTAGAGATTCTAATTAGCAATCATGGATGCATTTGTTTTGATCGGGGAAAAAGGCATGCTTAGTCAGCTTAAATTCCCCTGATTTCAACAGGTTTAAAAATGGTTAAGGTTTTAACTCCTTATCCTTAGTAAAGTGATCTTTAATTGATCTTAGTTTTTATCCTCCAAAATTTAAGTTAAAAAAAAGTAATGGATTTCTGTGCAAGTCTATCCATATCAGAGGTAAGCTTCACAAAATTCAATAGTTCTCCCACATAAATGTGTGCAGGACCACAGTCTTATAATGGCTTAAAATGCCCTCAATAAGAGCCTTTATGTAGCCTATACAAAGCTTTGACAAAAATAGGGCCATAATTCCATGGCAACATTCAAAAAAAGAAAAATACAGCCTATGTGGTTTCAACTGCTGCAAATAATGGAATAGATAGAGCAAATTTTAAAAAAGAAAGCTAACATTTTACTTGCACACACACAGGCACAGTCATATCCTCTTGGCTGTAATTTCAGCAGTCCTACATTTTCAACATCAAACAGAGGTTAAGTACAAAGTTATTTAAACAAGATGGAGGTATTTGATAATGACCAAGACAAAAAGTTAAGGAATGAAACTGGAATGGAATAAAACTGCTTCCAGCAGCAGATGAAAAAGAAACATAACTATCCATAAATCTTCCTGAATAAA
Organism: Psammodynastes pulverulentus; assembly: GCA_025802295.1. Lineage (NCBI taxonomy): Eukaryota > Metazoa > Chordata > Lepidosauria > Squamata > Psammodynastidae > Psammodynastes > Psammodynastes pulverulentus. The sequence goes on along the minus strand of JAOYMU010000192.1, from coordinate 81,903,825 downwards.
AATATTGTTGTAATTCACTTGCATGTTTTTAGTGTATCATTTTCGAAGACAACAATGTCTGGAGATATTAGTTCACTTTTTTGAAACACTATCGAAGATTAATTAGATTTAATTATTTTCATTAAGTTATACGGAATGTCAGGCTTCAGGTAGCATCTCACAATTATATTGAAGCTAAAGAAATATTATGAAGATACACCAGCTTTTCTCGTTGGTCATCAAATCAATTATTGATATTTTCTTTTTATTCTATTATGAGGAGATGTTTATTTCTACTTCTATTTTGTATTTAAAAATTGACTTGCTTAAGGAAAGGACAAAAAACTTCAAAAGATTCACCTTTTTTCTTTTTTTAATAGTATGAAAATATTTACTGGATCTGGAAAAGATTATAATCTGAAGGTTTCTTCAGACAATCAAAAGGCCCTGTTTGCTCATTCAGCATTCCTACAAGAACTTTGGTAAGATGCCATCACATTAGAGAGATCACAAACAACCTCCCAGAGATTAAATTTGTCCTAGGCATTCACTTGCCAGCTGGAAGCAGTATATCTGCTTGCATATTATTCCAAACACTTTTCTGCTTATAAAAGTTATAGGTTTCTGCCAGTTGTCAGCCACACTTATATCTTGTGGAAGATCAGAACGCATTTTCAAAATTGTGATAAGCAGCAGTTTTCTCTCTACTGGGAGAGTGTGTTTCCCCAACAGAGTTGGGGTATGAGAGGTTCATCTTTACAGTATAAGCATGTGCCCTCAGATGTGTCAGTCTACAATATTTGTACAGGTAGTTCTTGACTTACAACCACAACTGAGCCCAACTTTTCTGTTGCTAAGTGACATATTTGTTAAGTGAGTTTTGCCCCATTTTACAACCTTTCTTGCCACAGTTGTTCAGTGAATCACTGCAGTTGTTAAGTTAGTAACACAGTTGTTAAGTGAATTTGGCTTCCCCATTGACTTTGTTTGTCAGAAGGTGGCAAAAGGTAATCTCATGAACGCAGGACATTGCAACTGTCATAAATATGAGCCATTTGTCAAGTGTCTGAATTTTGATTGTATGACTATGATCAAAGGTCCTAAATGCAAAAAACATCCATAAGTCACTTTTTTTCAGTGCCATTGTAACTTTGAACGGTCACTAAATGAACTGTTCTAAGTCAAGGATTACCTGTATTTTCCAATCTGTGTACTTTGGGAATTGGCTTCCTACTAGATGTGAATTACTTATATTCTGGAACAAAGTAGAACACCAGGATAGGGAAGGTGTTGTGAGTACAAGGCAACTTCAAGGTAAATACACTTATGTGCAAGTGTTGCTATGGACAAGCTTTCCAAGCTGAGCCAGAATTACTTACAAGCAGAAATTGAAAATTGAGAGACAAATGTGTGGAACTGTATGATCTATTTTCCCTCCCAAAGTTTGTTTGGTAGTGTCAGACATTCTTTACCAGCTAGTCCCGAAGACCTGTGATATTGATAGAGAACAAAATCCATTTATGATCCTGCTATGAGTCAACAACAGTACAATTCCAACATAATGGAGTAGCAGGCAAATTTTGGGATATTATTTCACTAATACTAGATTCTCAAAATAATTTCAGAAGAGGAGTGATGGGGTGTGTTGCTCACCATATGTGATATCAAAGGTATGCATCAATACAGGCTAATGGTATTCACATTTTGTACATAAAAAAGATTAAAAGATGATGCAGAAAGATTCATTTTTCATTAGTGGTAGTAAAATGTGAGTTTTCCAAAATCTGATTGTATACTGAGAAAAAGATGTTCAGATGCCACACATCCCGTGAATGACATTTATTAATGCAATGCAAAATTAATTAAACCACTTGGAAAGAAACATTTATACCTAACTAAGAATACCTTCTCCCTCCACCTATAAAATAATTGATGTTAATAATTTATTCCATCATAGAAAATAAGATGGGTTAATGAATAATAACTAAACTTTTACTATCACAGACAATGGAAAAAAGAAATTAAAATTGATTCCAACATTTCTTGGCTCCCACCCAGTTATACATGAACACTCTCTGCCCCCCCTATTTGATTTTAATTACATTATTTTTAGAAATGCTTACTAAATATAAATCTGTTCATAGATACAGTTCATATTTCTTGATTTTTCTCCAGTTGTTTATGAGATAACCATGGCATGCATGTATATATAAGCTCTTAAGAAATCTTCATGTGTTTTATATCATATTAAACACACATGATTTTGAATGGAATCACTTCACATTATTAACTGTGCAATAACTAAATGGTGAGAAATAAAAGAATGATTTAAAAAAAGTATAGCAGACTTGTATCTTGAAATAGATATGGATTCTATTGAAGGCACTGATTTTGGGTCAAAATTAGATATAATTACTGTCACAGGATTCTTATTGAAGCATACCATTTTAATTTTTACAGTTGTTTCTTCTTTTTTACATCAGCACCCAAACTATCAGACATGGTAAAGCTGTAAGTCACAAGGTTAAAAAATATTTATAATTTATTAAAT
>JAOYMU010000192.1:81827266-81842239 GCA_025802295.1 Psammodynastes pulverulentus | reverse complement strand
AGAGAGAGAGAGAGAGAGAGAGAGAGAGAGAGATGGGAAGGGAAGGGAAGGGAAGGGAAGGGAAGGGAAGGGAAGGGAAGGGAAGGGAAGGGAAGATGCATGAAAACAAGCAAATGTATAGTTGCACAATACTGCTATCTGGATTAACAAAGAGATGTGAAGAACCAGTTCCCATCATCCAAAATTATACAGGATTCTGAAATAACTATCATTGACCCTGACTTAAGTAAAATCTCTCATGTGTGCATTGATTTCTGCTGACTCCACATGTATCCACAATGTTTTCTTGGTAAAAGAATGGGAAGTGATTTGCCATGACCTTTTTCCAGGATGTTTTTTTTATTATTAGGATTTCAAAAACTGTAGCTCTGAGATTTCCTGATAATTGTCCATCCATATACTATGCATCCCTTCCTGCTTAACATTGTCAGGATCAGCTAAGATGCTTTCTGTTTTGACAGTGGCATTAAAACCATGAGATACTGCAACATATCCCATTAGACCTACTTTGATTAAAGCTGTAGGTTTCTGCCCTTGGCCAATCAATAAAAATAAGAAAGAAAAATAAACGGCCATCCTTCATGCCCCTGTACACCGTACAGTGGTGCATCTGTAACACCTCGTTGGGGTATAAAGTACCCTTATTAAATTTGAATGACATATCAGGTAGCTCAATATCATCTGATAATCTGATATTCAGAGAAGAACAAGTATTGCTTACTGAATGTTTTCCTGACAGAAGGCCATAGGTAGGGTTCAGATTGCATCTGGATAACAAGGACTTTAAAATATTCAGTGTTTGGATAACAGGAGGCTTATTGTTGTGACATATCACAGATCAGGTACAGACAGACAGAATTCCTTCCTTTGATTTTTTTTTCATGGCAAACAACTGACTAGAAATGCCACTGTACGCCCTAATGAGGGCTTATAGGCCTATCACAGGTTGAACATGAAATTGTGCTCATGTCATTAAAAACCCAACTAGGCAGAAAGCTCAGAATGGAACCATTGACAAAATGCAAGGAGCGAGCTTTGTGGCTTATCCTTAATTAGGTGTTGGCATTGCTTCTTGTCAAACAAGGGAGAAAGAGTGTGTACTGAAGCACACTGGTGCAAATACACAGCATAAGTTATAGTGCTGGAAGGAATATAAAGTGCATTCAAGCTGGCATTGAATAGGATTTAGGTAAGCACTCGAGGTAACTAAAATAAAGCAAGAACAGGAGAGAAAGGGAGAGAGGATGATAGCAATAGCTTTAGATGAATTGCAGCGGGGGCTGCTTTTATTACAGCTTATCAGTCTCTAGCCAGCAACAAACCAACTTTCCCAGAGCATTTCTTTTCTGGGTGTTTCAGATTAAAGGTCGAAGGAAGTCAGATTTATATGTTCTCTGCATCTCTATGCAGCATACACCCGGGCTTCATTGGTATGCGAAAGATGAAACCTTCCCTTTTCTCAGATACAAAGGCTTTCTTCTTGTTGAGGCACTTTGGTTTCTTCCCCCAAATAATTATTTGGGAGAAGAGGGTGCAAACAATGCAGCATTGAAAGGTCATAGTAGTACTTTGGGCATAAATACACAAGTGACAGCGTGCCAGATTTTTTTGCCTGGAATGTAGCCATCCTCTTCAGCTATTCATTGATTTCAGATTTTAAAACAGCGAATATCTGGATTTTATCAAGACTCTTTTAATATAGATTCCAGGATATATACAAAAGCTATGTGTTTTACATTGTGTATCTATCATCTGTGCACATTTCAGTTTCCAGATGGTTGTTCTTAAGGGTGTGTGTCTGTGTGTGTGTGTGTACTGTATGTATGTATGTACTGTATATATAGCTATAAATAGACCCTTAATAAAGAAAAAAAGAAGAGAAAGTACCATTTGTATGAGAGGCTGTATTAACCAGGTATTTAGGCAAAAATAAGTGTATCTTCCATTGCTGTGGAAATGTGATATTTCAAAAGAAAATGTGATTTGCAGACAAATATGGGAAATTGAATGCATGCTAAATAAAAGGACTTTTTGGCTCAAAAAGGAAAGGGGACGCTGATGTTTACGCTATTATTAATATAAGAATCATGATTCTTACATGTATATTACATAACTGTTTTCCCTTCTTGGAAAGAGGGATCTTGTTATAGAAATTAATAAAATGAATTTTATTTACAAGGATCATTGATTCATTTTTCTTTTCCTCTTGGCTGGGTTTTCATATAAATTCTGTTAATGCATGTGGAATCTGTATATCGGGCCCTGATTTTTATGCATGCATTATTTCATGCTGAAGTACAATATCAGTTTATTTTTGCACATTTCCACAGAATAATTCAAGTGCCTCCGCCTTCCCTTCCTTCTTCCTGGAAAGATTCAATTACTTCTAGAATGTGATGTAAACATCTGCCGATGAACACTCTGAAGCATATTTTTGTTCAATATGATCCCTCTCCCTCCCTCCCTTCTTCCCCCCCGCCCCATTCCCAACAGCAGAGGGTAAATTCAAGGCGGCAACTCATTCTGCCTCCAGCACTGAGCTGTTGGCAGTCTGCCAACCAATCTCCATTTCCCAATGAAACTCTGAATCCATCTGCTCCTTTAGCGCAATATATTCCACTTCAGGTCAAAAGCAAGGAGCCAACAGTATTAACATTACACTAATCTGTAAAGACATTTTCACTAGCCTAGATAGGCTAATGTTACACCAAGCTTTAAAAGCTTCTCGGATAAGGAAAAATAGTAATTGTCAGAGAAATATACGGCACAAAGAGGATACAGCACAAGCTTGACAATTGAACAAAAGATGCAAAGAACAACTGAGCTGTGCAATTAAAATACCAATAAATTCTCATCAGGATGGTATGAAAACATATTGTAGTATGAAAATGCTAGCGATCTGAAAAGTCCTGAAAAATAAACAATAAACATTAATTGGAGAGGTATAAAAGAAACTTAAATTCAGCTACAGTCTTCAGAAATGCTCATACATTTTGTAGGATCAGTGGACTTATTTATCTCTTAAACAGAATACCCGTCTTCTGAATTTTACAAAATGGTACTAAAACATTACAACAGTATTGTTCAAATCAGAGTGGCTGCATCATCATCATCATCATCATCATCATCATCATCATCATCATCAAAAGCATTTTAAGATTAATATCTGTAGGCATACAAAAAAATCATTAAGAACAACATGGGTGAAAACATTTTATTTTAAAAAATCAATTTAAGCTGCCTGAATTCTAACCTCTACATTTCCAAAGTAGAGACAGCAGGGGAATAGTGAATTGCTGGGGAAATGACAGGAAATTAGTTACACGAGGACCCATATTGTTAGACATTTGGTTCTTATCCCCCCCCATTAGATTTAGATACTCTTGTAAGCAATTATAGGATGAGATTCCCATTAGATGACATGGAAATATAATGCTCTGAAATTGAAGATGCAATCACCTCTGTGCTTCCACAACTGATGTGTCATTTATCCAAAGAACAAGGATTATTTATATTGTGCTAAAATTACTTTATCAGTTTGGTTGCCCCCTTGGTTACTTACAGAAAAATTTTGACAGGTCTTTATGGCTTAATACCTGAAGATCTTGAGTTGTATATATTGATGGTCTGTATGCAAGTTATTCTTTAATACACACTGAAAAGAAACCCTATTCTACATTGGTATAAGTAGAACACAGACAGACAGATAAATAAATATGGTGCACAAGACATTTTGACTAAAAACAAGAGAAAGTTCATTTATGAGATTTTGATTTGAGGGAAAGTTCTGTGACAAATTTAGTTAAAATACACTGCCTGCAATCCATTCATCCTTTCCAAATATTTTGTGTTCTAAACATCATACTAAACACTGTCCCCGATAGACCACTTGTTCAGTCTGGCAGATAACAAATGCAGTCTGATGGCTGTTGGGCCTGGCCCTTCCATGTGTGCTAGGAGCAAAAGGGTTTCCATCCTCTGATTATACAGCTGCCAGAAAGTGCTCACAAAGCTGTAATTGCTTCAGTTATGAAACATCTTCACCTGCTAGCCAAAGCTAAGTTGAAACCCGGGAAATTGCACAAGTGGCTGTTTCCATGCCAGCTTAATTTGAGCTGAGGCTGCTGTTCATTTAACTCAGATGAGTAGAGGGTGTAGAGGTGAGATTTTAAACAGAAATGATGCCCCAGTGAATATTTGCTAGCAAGGAAGCCACCTTGAAGAATGGGCACTTGTTAAAGAATACTGTAATGCACAAAGAACACAGATGGAAATTCTGTCTTATATGAATTTACTTGTGTTTGTGTATTCTACAACATGTCAATGAGTGACATTTAAATCCACTTTTTCTCCCCAAGATCAGTCTACCCAAAATATGAACTGATTTCAATGCATTCTTAGCGCTGTGACAAATATCACACTACATCAACCTGGCCAGCTATTCAATTATTAGGGAGTCAGGAAAGGCACTAAATTTTATTTAGCTTTTTTTTCAGTGCAGTGTGCTTTCAATGAGTATAAATTACAACATTCTGCTTACTTTTGACTAAATAACAGATATTTCAATGTTTGATTTAGAGGTAATATGTGCCTGGTGTATGTATTACAGATGCAATTTATCATATGCAGGATAGTGTTTCAATCACTTTTCCTCTGATATGTGATTGATTTGGATGAGACTATAGAATAGTTGACATGTCTACAAAGGAAGGCTAAAAGAATGGAGCAGACAATCCTGCCAATCTTTGGTTGTTGTTGGTGGACTTTCAGAATATTTCACAATAAAAGGACTTTCTTCTGACTTGTAGAATTTACTTACGTGGTCTAGGCCACCATTTCTCAACCTTGGCAACTAGATGTGTGGACTTCTATTCCCAAAATTCCTCAACTAGCTGGATGGGAATTCTCTAAAGGCTGGCTGGGGAAATCTGGGAATTGAAGTCCATACATGTTCAAGCTGCCAAGGTTGAGAAACACTGATCTAAGCCTTCATTTATGAAATCTCTTCCAGTACAAGGAAAAAAGCCAATGCTTGGCCAGATCAGTCTCCTTGGCAAAAATCATACTTTCTGGCTCTATCCTAATTTGATGACATGAAATAAAAGTTGAATTCCTTGAGATGTGTATTTGTATGTCTCCATGCTTTGCACCAATGAAAAACATCTAAGAAAATTTAGAAGAAAATAATATACTGTATATTTTTAAAAATCTTGGAAGACTACAGCAATATATAAATTGCCTATTTTTATTTTAGTCTGTAAAAGTCCTCCCTCTCACACCCTGGAAAACCCAGTGTTTGCTATTTTGGTGGCAGATTGAACTTAATTATCTTATTAATTTGTAACAATATGTGAATATTCTACACTTCTGCATTTCTTTCTCACATAATTCTGCTCTCTGACTGCTCTCACAGACTCACTACCAAAAAGCTGATCTAACACATTTTTCTGGCTAAGTTGGAGCATCAAATTATATCCCCATACATCAAGACACTATTCATGTTTTGACCAGATAAAGCTCTCCTTCGGCAGATTCATAAAGTATTCTATTTTTTTAATACAACTTATGTGAAATAACAGCCACAGTAATAATAAATCTGGTTCTAAAAATGATGGACTTTCACTGAGTCTAGCATTCTCTTCACAAAATAATGAGGCAATACTTGATGCTTATTACCAGTGTTAGTGCAAATTTAAGAAATAAATAGATACAGATTTGCTCTTCAGTTGTACATGAACGTGGAAGCTTAATTTATCATAATGACTAATAGCTGTTAAATGCCCCATCACTGGTTAAGAGCCAATTAAAGAACTAAGTCCTACAGCAGGGCCAGCAATCCATTGAAAAGAAAGCAAATGTTTTTCCCACTCCTCAAAAAAGAATGAAAGGAGAGTACAAGGAACCATAGATTAGTCAGCCTCATGTTGTTAATTGGGAAAATTGTAGAACAGCTCACAAAGGGACTGAAATATAAGGATCCTGAATATTTTGGGAGAAGACAGGATGACTTTTATTTTTATTTTTTTTGCTATCTTATTGGTCAATCATTAGATTCCTTGCCTGTTTTTGACTTCTGATGTCAGTGATGACAATTGGGCAGACTGTCCAAAATAATTTGAAAGTGTTAAGAAATACTGAATAAATACGCTAGGGAGATTGGAGATTGCATTTGCATCTACCTCCTCTTTATTGAATACTCATACAGACTGACTAATTGTATGACTCTGGTATCTTAGATGCACTTCAATGTCTTAGGCACAAAGAAGGCATGATTATTATTATTATTTGACCCTCTGCAAGTACATCACTTGCTGATACTGACTTTCAGTTGTCAGTAGTTATGGTGTTAAGATATTCTTTTATAAAATCTTCATGGTGTTCCTGGATTGTTGCTACACTTTCCCTCCTGCATACAAGATTTTGATATACATTGTTTTGCTGCAGCTGCTTTTCAAATGGGAGGATGATGTATTCCTGTCAACATAATAGGCACTGTAAGACATTCCCAGGGAACCTCGCCACGTTGGATAAAATACATTAGCTGCCTATATCTAGCATATTTCTTAGGCATGCAGCCAACAACTCTGCTGACATTTCAATTTGAACAGTTAAAGCTCCCAGGTTAATTCCTCCATCAGGTTTTTTTTTCTAGATGCTTTTTGTTTCAAAAGTGTAAGATGCCTTGCTTTTCATTTAAATTCATGTATGGTAGCTAAATAGAACATGTAACATGATGTGAAATATTTCCTTTTCCTTTGCTCCTTGCTATGCAGCGCAGTTTTCTACTGGATATTGGTTTCGCTGTCCACCTGTTTTCCCAGACTGAAAGGTGGAATTGGTAACCTGCCAGTGACAACATTTTTTTTCAAAAATAAAATAAAATAAAGCAAACAAAAAGCCACTATTCTGCTGCTTTTCCCAGTGCTAGTAAGCAGAATAAATCAAATGTCAATAAATGCAGCTTTGAGAATCTATTTGAAGCCATTGTTGCTATGAGCTAAAAGGATAAAAATGGAACTAGGTTAGGCACTCTGGGGAGAAACTGTGGAAATGACTTGTAACTAAGAGGATGTGACCCTCTACATAATTCATAATCATTAGTCTAAAGTGACACTTCTGCAGCATATGCACCACTGCTTTTCAAGAAGGCAGGTTTGAGTTGAAATGGCCCACTCAGCAGTAGTCACTTTGTGATCAGGTTTCTCTGAAAAGCAATTCTGAAATCTACATCTGCTCTGCGTGTGCATACATGTATGTGTGAAAAAAACTAAAGATGCTGGTTCAGCCTCATCATCTGTGCAGTGCAGCTTAAGGATTGCTCAAGTGATTCCTTAAAACTTGTATAAAAGCAGTTCAGTTATGTTGTGGAGAAAAAAACATTGCTTGCTGTACTGTTCAGAGCATGCATCTGCATGATTTCTCACAGCTAATTCAAATTTAATGCATTGATAATTTCTCTTCTGCAGAAGCCACCCGGCAGTAATCTGAAGGTTATAAGATGATACTCCAATTTCAGTAGTATGTCTAATGAAGCTTTACATTACATAGAAGAGCCTCTAGTAATAGAAAATAAAGCTAGACTAGCCCTTTGGTCATTACCAAGTCAGACAACAGAACTATGGAATAGCTACAGAAATACACCAAGCAGTAGAAGTATAGGTAAAGGTTCTAACAAAGCTAAACCAGCAAATTTGGAGAACGCACAGTAGCTAAACTCTGTATGTAGATTGGCCACTGGAGGAAGTCAATGTATATACCAATATCAAAGAAAAGAGACTAACAGGGCATGCAAGCTATTGTATCATATGCTCATATCAAGCAAAAATAAAGATTAAATTCATCCAATGCAAACAGAGCCTACATGGAAAGGGAAATTGTAGATGTACAAAGATGGCTTTTTAAAAGCCCATTGCTGCTGTCTATTGAATAATTGAGAAAGCCAAAGAACATCCCCAAGAAGTCAATATGGGTGCTGAATATTAAGCTGAAAAAAATAGGAATCCCAGAACATTTTCTTGCCCTGATGAAACACCATAGAAAATAGTAAGAGACAGTATGAATAGAACATGGCAAAACAAAATGGCTCTTAATTGGCATATTAGCATATTAGTTCACTTTATTGTCATTGTACCTTGTACAACGAAATTAAATATCTTCTTCAGTGTACATATGACCATAAAATAAAATACAAACACAAACACACATCCTTCACATTCTATACATTGAATCAGTACTGTCTGCCAGATGGTAATAGTTCAAAAAAAGGGTGCCCAGGATGAGATGGATCTTTGAGAATGTTTTGAACTTTCTTAAGGCAGTGGAGGCTATAAAGCTCTTCCAAGGAGGGGAGAGGGCAACCAATGATCCTCTGGGCAATGATGGAGCGCTGTCCTATCTGCCACTGTGCAAAGGAGTGAAACAAGACTGTATGCCATCTCATTTATTTGCCCTTTATTTGAATATATATTGGAGAACAAGATCAGTTTGACTTCAAAACTGGAGGAAAAAATTTCAATAACCTATAATATGCTATACTCATGACACTACTCTGACTGAAAATGTAGTTGATCTGTAAATGCTAGTAAAGTCAAGGAACATAGCAAACAAACAAAATGTTTAAACCTGCAAACTAACAACAATAGCTACAACAACCAGCCTTAGGACTGACAATAAAATATTAAAGTGGTGGATAGCTTCTGCCTTTTAGAATTAACTATCAAGAATAAAAGAACCAGCAGTCAAGAAGTACACACCGATTAGCACTTGACAGAGTAGCCATGAAGACTTTGGGAAAGATGGAAGCAAAAGTTGGCTTTTGAGTAGCAAGTTAGAAAGACTATCAGTGCTTTTGAACTTTTGCATTAGAGACTCCAGAGAGTCTCTGGATGGGTCATATGTATATTGCATGGGTCAGAAGGAGGGCTAAGAACAAAAGGCTCATTGTGCAAATTAATCCAGAATTATCACTTCAGTGATAATTATGATCATACTTTGGATATATTATGCTAAGACCTAGCTATCTGGAGAGTTTTGTAAAAGTGGAAGAAAAGAGACAAGATGATGATTAGCAGTAAACTTGATGGATTCAATTAAAGCAGCAATTGGTGCACTATTGGAAGATCTGAAGGACCAGATAAATCTATCTGGAGAAAATAGAAAAAAAATCTATCTTTGGGGTCACTAAGCACTGACACTGACTTGATGGCACATTATCAATCAATCAATCAAATGCCATCTAAAGCAGGAGGCAGGTTTATAATTAGTAGAATTAAGAGGTCTCTGATTGACACATTTCTATTATCTTGGCAATTTTCAGCTTAGCACCCACTTAATATTATAAGCAAAAGAAAATGTTTTAATTATGTTAGTTTTAACAAGCAGAAGTTTTGTAATGTTAAAAAATAATGACAGAAATATAAGGCACGTGACACAGAAATTGACAGGAAAGTGGATTTTGGCATTTTCCAGCTATTAACTAACACAACATAAATACACATTTTATTGTGCTACAATGGGAATTTTTAAGATCAGCTGAAATTCCTGGCTGATTTCATTCTGGTGAAACATTTTTTTGAATGAGTGATTTGTGCAAAATGCTTACAATGATCTGACATAAAGTGCAAAAGAACATCTTTTGGCAGTTTCTTGTTTTTCTGAATTACTTGAATAATCTCCACAAGTGTATAAAGCAGTAGCACAAGTTATTTTTACACCAAGAACAGCCCAAAGATAAATGCTAGTTCTATAAACTTTTGGTGGCCTGTTTATGTAGTTATGTGAATGGTTTGCTAAAGCCATTCTACCAAGCAGGCTAAAGGTTCCCTATGGTGTCTTTTGCAAACAGCTTAACCAGGACTGTCATATCTAGCCTGTAATTATCTGGAAAAACACTAGATGACATTAAGGAATTGCAATTTTCTGTACTCTTTGCTGCTACTTAATGGTCTTTCAGATTATTACAGCCCAATATGGTAGGGAATGTCACCGGGCTAATCTCTATGCTTGTTTTAAAATGTTCCATGTTAAAAATTTTAAGGACATTGTTACATTTTTTTTCAGAAATAAAATAAGCTGGTATACAACCTGTATCCTTTTTTAAAGCTTTCCAGGTTGCCTTTAAAAGAGCCTATACTGCTCTTTATAACTCTGATCTTCATTAAATGCCACACATATTGGGTTTCCAGAAAAAGAGAGATTTTACTGAATGACTTGTGAATGTCAAGGATGACTTATTACTTTCAGCCACGTTAAAAAGGAAAGGTATATGATTTCTTATAGTAAATCCTACATGACAGTTGTTCCATTGAGTCAATTACATTGCTGTGAGTTTCCAACTGACTTATTTTTCACACTCTTAGAAACTGTTGATACAGTTCTACAGAGGAATTATTGAGTCTATCATTTGTACTTCTATAACTCTCTGATTTGGTACATTAATCAAAGAAGGACAGGTACAGGTTCCAATGGGTAATTGGGATTGAATATACACCCCCACACCCCCACAAATACACACACACAAACAATGCCACACACAATTGATAATTTTGAATTTTGGTGTTGGAGAAGACTTTTCAGAACCTCTTGGACTCTAAGGAGATCAAATCAGTCAATCCTAAAGGAAATCAATCCTGACTGTTTTTTGGAAGGGCAGATACTGAAGATGAAAGTCAAATGCTTTAGCCGCTAAATGACAAGAGAGAAATCATTGGGAAAGAAACCGATGTTGGGAAAGATTGAAGGCGAAAGGAGAAGGGAACAGCAAAGGATGAGATGGTTAGATGGTGTCATCGGCGCAATGAACATGAATCTGGGTAAATTCCAGGAGACAGTGGAGAACAGGGGGTGTACTCTCTGTTCATGGGGTTGTGAAGAATCAGACACAATTTAGCTACAACAACAAAATAAACACACACATACATACAAACAACAGAGAAAGGAAGAGCGGGGGGAATCCTTTTTTTTTTAAAGAACAGTGTTAGAATGTTAACAGAAGAGAAACTGACAAATGATGCTAGCCCTTCATTTTGTACGAGTGTTTTAATCTGCTGATTTAATCTGGCAGCCATTCGCTCTGCAAGCCGGTAGCTAATAATTATGGAATGATTACTTCGAGGGCTGAGGTCTGCTTCTCTCATAAGGAGAGTCTTTTCTGAAAACATTGAGGTTTTGTAATCTTCCTTGGGCATGGTAAATATAAGAGTGAGCCTACTGCTGTGTCTGCAATCTACCCCAAAATTTTGTTTCCCAAGCATGCATTTCAAGGCCACCTACCTCCCTAACAGCTTCCTTTATTATTGTAACTATCCATCCAGGGAAATCAATTTTGGAGGTGCCTCTCACTGTACTGTTTCGGTTCCAATGCTTGCATCAAAATGATAAGAAAAGGCTCTGTCTAGCTTCAGACAGGAAAAACAAACTAAAATTTCCTGATTATCTTACTCATGTGTATGTGTGTGTGTGTATTTATGTACATGTACATCTATGTGCAATGGTGTGGGTGTATATTTGTATATCTCTGTCTATAAATGAGGAGACAGACATCACAATCTCCAGAACTTAAACTATATTCTCCACTTAGCTTTTGTTAGCCTCTGCTAACATTGTCAGAATGTAAAAACTACCATTGAACAGATATTCGCCTTTATGCATCATTGATCAATTTGGCCATTGCAAATTGCAAAGCAGAGGCTAACGAAAGCCAAGTGGACAATATAGTTTAAGTTCCGGAGATCACAATGTCTGTCTCTTCATTTATAGCTACACCTGGAACTTGTATTTTAGGATAGTTTGCAATCTCTCTCTCTATATATATATGAAGTGTGTGTGTGTGTGCATATGTGATATATGTATATCACATTGCACATAGATGTACATGTATATAAACATACAGTATACCATTACATAGGAGTACAAGTATATATGCATATATCATTAAAGAGCAGGATTCTAAGTTAATTAGTATCAGAGTTCTAATAACATGAAATATAATAACAATAACCTGAAAGTTATTTTTTTAAATATACAGCCTTACACATCTACTGCATTAACTGTTTTGTATAGCTATCAAATTTAAACCTATTGGCACTAGGCAATAAAGTTAAAATATCTAGAGAGATTTCAGAAATAACTGTTGATCCACACATGATAAGTGCCAGGGAACTGCTGGCTAAATAAATAAACGTTACAAGTGCTTTTCTGATATTGTTTTATATAATGGAGCAATCAGTTTGTTTCACAGGAGAAGCTTCTGTGCTGGAGTTGGGTGTGTGCTTTAACCTACTGAGCAGATCTCTCGAGAGACCTGTGAAAGTACAAGGCTATTTACCGAAATGAACTGTGAAAGTAAAAGAAATTACCCTCTTCCATAGCTGGTATTTGTTCTGCATCTCCAATCTGGTTACAGCATGCATGGCTGTCTGTTTGCATTAATAGTACTTACTGCTTCACCTTCTAGAAGACTGACAGAATGTAGATCTTATCCAGAAAAGGAAGGGGCTTTTAGGTGTTACAGAAAATGTTATGAAGTACTAGAAATATTTGTTTATAATTTATATCTTCCCAGTTACAATTATTGGTTATCAAGAATGGTTGCTGTGCATTTTTGCTCCTTCAGCCTCATGATTAACTAAAGGCAATACAATCATGATATTTATACAAAAACAATCACAAAGCCATTCAAGCTATAAATGGAGCTGACAAAATACATGAACTGGAGGAGCATATTATGGTTTGAGCCATTTAAAGTTTTTTAAAAGCAAGTGTTTATAGGTTTCTAAATATGCTTAGCTCACAGGAAATATGCCAGCTAAAGTGGTCACCATTCAGATTTAGAAGTATTAAGTCTTCCTTCCATGTCCAATGCATTATTAATACTTGTGGCACTAAATCAGTCACATAGTTACATACTGATGGAATTGGTTTGGCAGTGACCTAAAGCCCCTTGAGGCACTGTGTCACACATCCTACACACAAAGAAAGATGGTGCTATTTATACAGCCCTATCAGTGTACAAAGAAATGGCCAGCAATGCATTTCCACAACTAAGCTGGTGAGCCAACTGCATCTATTCCTGGAAAAGCCTAATTTGGTCATGACTTCATGACTTAATTGTGTTCTGTTTCAAGAGCCAGCCTGTTGTAGTGGTTAAGATATTGGACTAAGGCTGGAGAAACCCAATGGAAGTTTCCTGTATAACTCTGGGCCAGTTGTTCCCTCCAGCTGCTGCTCAGAGAAACAAGGAGTACTGCTTCAAAACACCCTCATGAGCTCCACAAGAAGAAATATTTACAGCATTATTCCAACTCCTGATTATGAGGTCTTATTCATAAATAACTTGGAATAAGATCATATTAAAATCTTCAAGTTCTTTCCAGTTTTCCTCTCTGTCAGAGGTCAGGTTGGCACCTATCAATAATTGGTTGCATGAACTATTGGTGATTTTTTTCCATTGCCAATATTGAAATAAGTTAAATTTCTTGTCCACTAAGTTTCTGCACATGGATGTAGGAGGAAGGGACTTCTTATATTTCATATCAAGCAATAATAATGTCTTCAGTTGATCCTGAAAGCAATCTTTTTGATATCAGTATGATTTGCATGGCTTCATGTTTAATTTCAAAATGAAAGCTCAGCCCTAGGTGGTTCGACATATGTCCATCATACAACAAAGACAGGCAGAGAATAAGCAGGGGATTAAAGGCGATGCAACTACATTAACGAGTTTCAAAACGGTAATGTTGAATTTTTCTTTATCCATCTAATTAAGCGTAGACCTTTTTTAAAGAAACCCCCCCCCCCAAGTTCAACAATCAGCCAAGTACAATTAAAGCTGTTTTGAATCATGGATTTTTTTAAAAAAAAATTCTACTGGGAGTGGACAGATTAATTATATTTCATGTGCTTTGGTTTACAAGTACTTCAGTGATTTCTATTTGATGAAACAAATCAATGAGCATTTTGGAAGCTGTAAATGTCTTACAGTAGCTGAATATATTATTGTAACAGTAGTTTGTATATGCATACAGCACGTGCATGAATACACACACACACACACACACACACACACACACACAAAAGCCCATCCTTTTCTCTCTCACATTGCCTAATCAGCATTGGCCTTGTGAGCTGCAGCTCAGGAGTGGAGTGTACCAAATGGATGATGTTACTGAAGTAGAGAGCAGCGCAAGAGCAGCTGAGGGAGAAGTAATCTGGCATTGTATGACAAAATTACATTATTATCTGAAAGCAGATTGGTTTACTTGCCCTGTACTCACAAGCTTCTTTCCCTTGATAATCGTCTTCACACTCAACTGCACTTCATAGCTTGTTTACCATGTTGCAATGATATTTGCTCCCTACATTTATTTGATATTGGCCATTTTAAAGCATTATCACTTAAATTCATTCCTTTAACTAAAGAATGTGTGGTTTATTTGTGAACAGGAATATGAAAATTGTAATAAATAGAAAGACAGCATACACATACACACATTATTAAACAGAAGACACAATGAAGCATAACCAAAAATAATAGTGTTAATAAAAAAACAAATGTTACTCATTTAATCATTATACAGAATAGTGATTAAATGAGTGACATTTGAGGAAACTAAAAATATATTCATAAAGTGCTAATATGGAACTAACTGAATCCTAATCATTTAATGTATTAAATCTAACCTTATAGATCATCCATTGTTCTATTTTGATACAATATGTTATTTCAGTACAATTATATTTATCTACTTGGATTCTTAATATTCTATTATTACATTTGATCTTAACAAAAGACCAAGAAATGAGAAATATATGCATAGAAAGACAAAACACCCACACCACCCACTCCCCATCCTACTCACTCACTGTCCATCATGCACTTTGATTGTCCTATCACCTCTCTATTTTCTTTCTTTCTTTCTTTCTTTCTTTCTTTCTTTCTTTCTTTCTTTCTTTCTTTCTTTCTTTCTTTCTTTC
>JAOYMU010000192.1:81804130-81816801 GCA_025802295.1 Psammodynastes pulverulentus | reverse complement strand
TGAAGTCGTATTTTCTGCAATCAAGTTTGGTGCGGTTTACCTTGAGTTTATATCTATTGTGTGATCTTGTATTGTTGAGGTTGAAGCTGAAGTAGTCATTGACAGGTAGGACATTGTAATAGATAATTTTATGTACTACACTTAGGCCAGATATGGGGTTTTTTGTTTCTCATGCAGGAATATGAACTTCTAGTCTCTTCTTCTCATATTCTCTCTGTAATTCTTTTCAACTTTACTTAGGCAGCCTCTATTTCTTATACCTGATGTTTTTTACTCTGTTCCAAGGTATTCATTTACCCATGAGCAGTTCTCAACATCAGTTTTGCAAATGGCTCTCAAAACCTGTTAAAAAAAATCAATTGCTTTTAAGTTTCTGCATTAAAACCACTTAAAGTAACAGCATATTTCTGGTGTATATACCACTCACGGTCCCTCTAGAGTTTTAAGAATGTCTTCTGATGTTGGTTCTAGCTGGCACTGTTTGTCCATTACACACAGCTTTCAAGTTCAAAGGAATAAAGTTCAAAGAAATCTCCTTATCAAAGAGAAGGAGCCTGGGATGTATTTATTTTGATTCCTTAGGATTTCTTTCAATTGTATTTTCAAAAATTCTAAATCAAATGGTTTAAACATTATGTTTTACATGTTGTTTTACTATTAGTTTTATACTGTTTGTGAGAATGATATTTTTGCATGTGCACTTACATGGATGTTATTATTGAATATTTTAGATTGGAATAGCCATTGGGCTGTTTATTTTCAAAAAGACTACTATTCTAAGATAAACATGAACACACCACATCAGCTATCAAAATACTGCTTCTTAAAATCTAAAGTATTAGGAATGGCTTTTAAATGTCTCAGTCAAGATGCCCAATCTTTAACACTCCATAACCCCAAGAAGAATACCAAAGAGGTCTTTTCAATATTTTCACCAATATTTAATGTGACAAAATAAATATTTTAAATACACCGGAATAGTCACATTAAGTGTTTCGTTAAATAAAATTATATGTAGTTTATACTTTGATCTATCCAGGTCTTTTATCTGTGCCGTCTCAATTTTTTTGAGTGAATCCACTGAAAAACCGACTGTGGCTCTTAGTTCAAAGGAAGTTTGTAATTTTGCATTAAAAGAACACTCATATTTTGCTATATGTTTTTGCATGCATACATTTCCAGAATATTAAAACATCAGAAGTGAGCTTTGTTTTGTATTCAAGTGAAAGCAGTATATCACAGTGCAGAGGGGTGGGATTCTACTGGTTCTGACCAGTTTGAGCGTACTGGCAGCTCCAAAGAACTGGTTTGGTCTGACTTGCTCTGTGCTCCTCTCCCCTCTCCCCCGTGCTCTGTTTTGATCTAGTGGGCTTCAGGGAAGCCTCCTGGGAGCAAAAACAGGGCCGGTTTTTAATCCCAGGAGGCTTCCCTGAGGCCCAAGAGGCAAAAAAAATGGAGCTTGGGGCGATGCTGCCAAAGAAAAAAGAAAGAGAAAGAAAGAGGGAGGTGTGGGAGAAAGAAAGAGAAAGAAAACGAAAAAAGAAAAAGAAAGAAAAAGGAGAGGAAGGAAGGTCTACAAACCTTGCCACTAGACCAAGGGTCTTCAAACTTCGCAAGTTTAAGACTTGTGGACTTCAACTCCCAGAATTCCTGAGCATGGCAGTAGTGGGTGTGGCCAGCTCAACATCACTCATGTCAGTGGCGCCTGTGGTGGCCTGGCTAGGGGGATCCATTGTCTCTAGTGGAGGAAGACGAGACTCGGGAGAGCACCAAACTTCACTGCCCTCTCAGGCAGGCAGAGGACCCTGGATGGTGGTACAGGTTCTCCAGAGCCCTAGGCAGTGGAGGGCAAGTACTCAGCCTGGCCCTTGAACTCCCATGGCATTGGGACCCCACAGCCTAGCTCAATCCATCCTCACTTCACCGAGCAGGTTCCGGCTGCGCTTACCTCCCCTTGAGGCTGCTGCTGTTCTCACTCTCCATGGCCAGGTTCTCAGGGTTTGTGCGGGAGGGCAAAGTGTGTGGGTCAGAGGGAGACCCACTCCCTCGCCATGGAAGGAGACCTGGCTTTGTAACCAAAGCATCCTCAGTGATAGGGTGGGAGACTGACAGGAGAGGTCAGGAGGAGGAGACAAGAGGATGGTAAAAGGGCAGCAGAGCTGTTGGTGGCCAAGTGCTAAGACAGGACTTGCTAAGGCAAGACCCTCCCTCCCTCTCATTATAATCTCCATCCTTCCTTCCTTTTTCCCTTTTCTTCTTTTTCCTTCCCTCTTCATTCTCCTGTCTTTCCTTTTTCCCCCTTCCTTGCTCTCTTCCCAACTTCCCTTCTGTTTTTTTCTCTTTTTCTTTCCTCTTTCTCTTTCTTCTTTTATGTCCCTTCTTGGATGCTCAAATACAAAAGGGGAAACATTTCTCGATGCCTCCTTACCTTCTGGCCAAATGCCACTTTTGCTAGTAATTTATTTTGCTAGCACTCTGCTAGTGAAAATGGAGCACCACGGGCCAGTCCTTCACTGTTCCCAGGGCCAGATCTAAGCACTCTGCAGGCTGTATCTGGCCCACTGGCCTTGAGTTTGACAACCCTGCTATAGATAGATCTTCTCTGTCCCCAACCTTATCCTTCAATCTTCCATCAGTGCACCCATTCCCACTGTACCCAAGTTCATTTACTTTGCTGCTAATCATTCTTTTTGTCTCTCTCTTTTTTCTACCCTCTAGAGATCTAGGCTCTTTCATAATGTACTCAAAGTAGGATTATATAAGTCTGGTCATTTGTACCTTGTGAGAACTCTGGGTTCATTTATTCAATTATCTGTTTCGGTTTTTTTCCTCCTGTCCATTATATTCTTGAGTGTTTGTTCCAATACCAAAGTTCAAAGGTATCAATTCTCTTTCTGTTTTGAATCTAACACATAAGAATTGTAAACATAATGTGGAGGAGCTAGAAGGAGAAACTTGTATGCTACCTTGAATTTCGTGAAGGAAAGTGGCTAACATTAAAAGAAACAAATAATAAAATTGATTCTATACCTATTCTCACAAAAACTGCAATGTTGCTTGAGTTTATTAATATGAACAAAATCTAACATTGCTTTTGGTGCAGGATTTTGGCTGACTATGTTCTTTGTCTGTCTCACTCTCCCTCCCTCCTTCCCTCTCTCCCTCCTAAATAACCTTAGAGTTAAAGAGTTAAAAGGGAAGATTGAAAATTAGAAATCCTTGTTGGTGTTCCTTGCTGGACTGCTGATTCACTACCTTACTTTACAGATCATTTCTATTCTTTGTGCTTGAATTTACTGTTCCCTAAAGAGAGATTTAACTGTGTATTGAGAATACAGAAACATGAATAACTATGAAGTGTTTTGAGAAATGTAGCTTTAATATACTATGGGAAAGCATCACTCATTATTTATGGCCACTTGAGCATTACATTATACTGGTATGTTTAGCTTTCAGCTATATGAAATATTTGAATATGTGGTTGGAATTATTGGAATGTGTAGCACATAAAAAGTTGATAGCAAATCATGTTTTAAACAAAATGCTGGCTACCATGTTGTGTCCACACCAATGGGTCTACTTTAATATAATTCCCTTCATGCCTTTAAAATCTGTATGTATTTATTTAAATATTTTAACCCATTCTATGCATGGATATAATCAATGTAAATGAGTGAAACCACAACAATAATCAACAATTAGGGGTATCAAACTCAAGGCCCAGGTACTGGATTTGGCCCACAAGGTGCTTAGATCTGGCCCACAGGGCTGCCCTGGAAACAGCAAAGGACCGGACTGTGGTGCCTGTGCCAGAGAAAATGGAGCTCAGGAGTGCCACAGGCAGCCCTCCCAAGGTCTATTTTTGCTGGCAGAGGGTTTCAGGAGGCCATCACACCTGAAAATGGAGCTCGAGAGCCCGTTTTCGCTGGCAGAATGCTCAGGCCACCACAGCCTCCCCCAACATGAGTGATGTTGAGCTGGTCATGCCAACCACATCCATGCCCATTCTGCCCCCCCCCCATGGTCAAACACAACCCTGATGCAGCCCGCCATGAAATCGAGTTTGACACCCCTGACCTAGAAAATCAAAACCAGCACCTTGTTTGCTTCTCTGTGTTATGATACAGAGAAAAATGGAAGATGTCCACTCATGTTCCTTATACTGTCTGCAAAAGACACAAATCAAACTATTAAATCATGTAGCCTTAGAGTGACAACTGAGCATATTTTTAACTCTCAGAATTCCTCAGCCAGCATAGCATAGCAGTTTGAGGAATTAAGAGAGTTGAGCTCTACAAGTCTTAAAGTTGCCAAGTTTGGAGACCCCTGGTCTAGACCAGGCCTGTCAAACTCCTGGGCCATAGGCTGGGTGCGTCACACACTGGCCACCCCCACCCCCATTTTAGCTAAGGGGAAAAAAGTCCCAATATGTCACGTGATGCTGTTGTGATGATGTGAATTTGACACCCCTAGTCTAGATTAACCATTTGGACAGATTCTGATTATCTACTCTTTTGCATCTTGACTTTCACTTTTCAAAAACAGTGCCTTTTCACTGGTGTTATCTTTAATCATGGTGCTTACATTTGTTTCCCAGGTGATTTCTGTACTATTTTTTGGGGTAATTAAAGAGTCTGCTTGTTTTGTCAGATGTTTAATGGTATTTGATTATTATCTTTTAATTATTGGCAGTCTTTTTTTAATTGGATGGTTGCAGTTTCAAATTGAGAGCTCACTTCTGTTTAGCTAACTGTCTCTGTGGGGATGTTTTTACTGGTCAAGAGTTTTATTGGCAGAATGTAAAAGGAAGAAACAAATATAAATAAATATATTCTTAGACAGACATACCTGAGAGTCTGTCTTACTGAGTTCAATATCTTGAACAATATTTATATATGTGCATAAGCACGTGCCTATGTGTGCATAGTGTATTTGTGCAGAATGTTGTTATAATTCCCATCTACCAAATTGTTTCTTTTATGCTGTAGAGTAGAACGGGATCACCTGGTGTGTTATTTTCTTTTTTTATTCTGCAACTGTTAATGTACTCTTTGGAAAAGTCCATGCTAATTACCCACAAAATTGTTTCCAGTGGCTTTGGAACTTAGTACAGAGGTAGATTTATAGAGCTGTAGCCTTTCAATGTTGTTGAGAGTCAGGCAGCATAGAAGTTTAATAAATCATCATCACCATCATCTAGATTGTTGTTAATAAATCCTTTGTCCCTTTATCTCTTGCCCATTGTTCATGTCTGTCTCTCCCTGCTTTTCCACGCCTTTGACTCATTTTATCAGTGAACTCTTTTGTTGTCTGCTGATGTTTAATAATTAAGCTGTATTTTTTGGCTAGCTGAACTGAGTGGCTGGCCTGTGTACTTATTTGGATCTGGATAGAGAGATTGACTAAGAATCTGGACATTTAAACAATAATTGGATGGCATTTAGTGAGATGTGGCTTGATTAAAAAAACTGAACTCAGTGGGCCTCATTTCTAGGTTGATAGGTATACAATTTTACTGCAGGGCATTTTAAAAAAAATCTAAATTTTAAAACTAACTTCCAAATGTATCAGTTTGGTCAAGACAGATGGATGATTAATAATAATTTCTAAAATAACAGCAGTCTACCTGTATACGTGAAGAAATAACCAGGAAAAACCTTTGCAGCTTCTAATTCATCCCAGCTATGTGATTCTTATTATTTTTATCTTGATGTTATCTATGGTATAGGAGACTGCATGCCATTCTGTTGTGGCAATGGTACTGAAAAGCAACTATATTTCACAGTTGTAATATGCCAGTGCTGTGAATAAGACATCTTTAGAATGGAATCTAAAGGAAGATTTACATTGTTTTTGAGGAAACAAGACTGTAATATTAATGAACCTAAGTCAATAGTACGATACACAGTTTGATTACTTTTTGTTCCATGAAGCATTCTTATATCTTGGTATTCTTAATATAAAAATGTCAGTATAAAAGTCAAGAATTATTACAGTCTTCAGACAGCAAAATTATTTACTGTATGATGATAAAATGATATACGTACATCGTTACTCTGCTATTGAGTTTTATAGTTGTATAGTCCATTCTTGGTTTTTATTTTTTGTAGATTTTTAAACAAGGCAATTCAAATTCCATAGAAAAATACTGGGGATTGATTATGCTTACTGGGCAGATTTGCATAAAATTCTTTTCTGACCATGGAGAACCATGGACTGAATCTCATGCCTGTATTTCGTACTGCAATTTTTGTAAAGCTATTTGCTGTTTTCAGATCTTATAAGCAAGTATTAAGCACCTTTTTATACAAGAGCTGGAAAATACCTCATTTTTGTGTAATAATACTTTGTGCAATATCCTCGTGCAATATCCTTATCCTTCTATGTATATTCAGTGATCTACAGTTCATTTAAATTGTACTGGTAAAGAAGTCTCCAACTAGCAAAGAAACTGATATATATTTGTGGTTTCAAAGTTACTCTCAGAGGTTGCTAATTGGAATACAAATTACTTCCTACTGGCTTTGCATCTAAATGTTGCCTTTCTTCTTCTTCTACTTCTTCTTGCATTGAGGATTGGTTTTCAAGCAAGCGCTCTCCCTCAGAGGGAACAGTGTGAGAACTGACTGTATGAGTATCAAGCAAGTCAAGATGGAAGCTCTGATTGCACAATCAAAGCTGCAATTGCACCAAAGGCTTGCCTCATGTAAAAAGGGTCAGGCTTCAATTGTGCAGTTGTGGCCACCCTCTTGACTTTTTTCATGTCCCCACCACCACTGGTACTCCTGCCCTGAATAGGTGGGGTGTGTGAAAGCAAAATCCTTGAACGTCTGCCAGAGAACTTCCCTGAGTCAATGACATTTTTTTCATGTTCTTTTTCTTCTCTTAAAAGGGACGCTCAAAAAAACTAAAAAAACAAAACCCCATCATCTGTACTAGATTAATTTTTCTAAACAAACTTGGGTAATAAAAATGCTTCAGCCTCCACTACATCTCTCTTGGGTATCCAGCTATTATCCCCTATTGAGTTGGTACTTAACCATTCAGATCCTGAACAATCCATACAGAAAAATAAAGCATAACATTCCTGTTTATTATTGCTTTAGCCAAGAGGCGCTGACATTAAACAGTTCTGCACTGCTGCTATAAATCAGCAGGCTACGGATGTTCCCAGCATGTGGCAGAAGCTCCTTGGTTACAGCACTCATCAAGGCAACCAGCTGCCAGAATTCTTCAAATTAAACTGTTATTACTGTAGTATTCATTAGTCACTTACTGACTATTAAGATATTTTTATATCAAAGCCATTGACACTGGATATTGCTTTTTAATATGAAAGTTATATATAAACACAATTAAGTGGTCTGTGTCCATTGACTAGCTAGCTTCACTTACTGCTCAAAAAAGACTCTTGCTCTTGAAGATGCTGGCCTGGTCTCCCCAAATTGACAGTCTGTTTTTTTTGGGGGGGGGGGTGTTGATGAACAGCACTCTCCAAAGCAGGCATGGGTGCTCCCTTTCCTAAACAAAAAGGTAAGTACCCATAGAAAGAAGGTTTGGGATTTAGAATTCAGTAGCAAAAACACAATCGAAGCACTAAAATGCTTGTAAAGAATGTGTTAAGAAATAAGGAGGAAATAGGATTAAGTATAGAGTATTGCTTTAAATTCAGTTAATCAGATTAGAATTGGAAGGGACCTTGAAGGTCTTCTAGTCCAACCGGGTGCTCAAGCAGGAGACTCTCTACCATTTCAGATAGATGGCTGTCCAGTCTTTTCTTTAAAACATCCAGTGATGAAGCACTTACAACTTCTGAAGTTTATCTTGGATGTTAAGGCCTATGGGCTTGTTTTCATTGCTGTCATAATAACACAACAAAACAAACATCAGAAGCTGAAAATCGTCATTTTGCTGTGAATTTTACTGGTGTGATCTTAAAAAGGCAGTCGGATACCAATTATCCTCCTTTGCTAGTCTAGATCATAAAATCATAGAGTTGGTAGCGACCTCAGAAGTCTTGATTTAGCTGAGCCCATTCCCCTGCCCAATGCTGGTATCACCACACCATTCTGGACAAATGATTGTCCAGTCTTTTGTATCACAAGAAAATTTCCAGCAATGGGGCATCCACAGCTTTAGGAGGCACGCACTTCTACTGCTTAATAGCTCTCACAGTCAGGAAATTCCTTATTATTTCAACTTTGGGTCTCCCTCTGTGAAGTTTCCAGTTCTCAGTTCTCAGATTAATTCACATGTTATAAAGCAGAGAAGCTTGGCTAAAAAAATCTTTTTATTTAAATAATATTATTTAATTTTGTTTATTTAAAACACAGATTGTCCTCTACCTATGCTTGCAATTGGGACTGAAAATCTGGTTGTAAGTCATTATGGCAGTAAGTTAAGTAACCAATATTTTCCGGCCATGGTCATGAAGTGGACCCATTCATTTGAATGGGTGATTTTTGTGGAAAACCAGCAAAAAATGCCAAAAATAAGCAAAAACCATTGAGAATTGCATTTTTGTGACCGTGGAATGCCATAACAGGCCATAAAGCTGACCTGCCCAATATGTGGTCACGTGACTGCAAGGGGGGACAGTGCAACCATTTACAACAGGTGGGTGTGCTTTATGGGTCTGTGCTATAGCCATCATAATTTCAAAACCACCAGCCATAAGTCAAAGACTACCTGTAGCTCAATTTGATTGGCTGTGATATCATTACAGGTAGTCCTTACTTACAACCACAATTGAGCCAAAATTTCACTTGCTAAATGAGGCATTTGTTAAGTGAATTTTGTCCCATTTTACAACATTTCTTGCCACGGTTGTTAGGTGAATCACTGCAGTTGTTAATAACAAGTTGTTAAATGAATCTGGGACACTGCAACCATCATAAATATAAGGCAGTTGCCAAGCATTTGAATTTTGATCATGTGATCATGGGAATACTACAACGGTCATAAGTGTGAAAATGGTCATAAGTCACTTTTTCAGTGCCATTGTAACTGAATGGTCATTAAATGAACTGCTGTAAGTTGGCAACTACTTGTACCAGTAACTTCCTTCATTTCCAAAATGCCACTTCAAAAACTGGAACCAGGGAGGACTTTTGAAGATGAACCAGTCAATAGAATATATTTTATCAGCTTGTTACAAATCTCCATCTTTCATTCCCAACAGAGAGGGTTCAGCATGTTCTGACCAGTTCTGGAGAATTGGTAGCAGAAACTTTGAATAGTTCGGAGAACTGGCAAATCCCACCTCTGACTGGCTCCGCCCCCATCTATTTTCTGCCTCCAGAGTCCCAGCTGATCAGCTGGGTCTTTTTTTTTTTGGCCCTGCACAGGAGAAGGTAGCTGGAAAGCAGGTTAGTGGGGTAGGAGGGAATGAGATTTTGCAATATCCTTCCCCTGCCACGTTCACCAAGCCATGCCACTCCCACAGAACCGGTAGTAAAATATTTTGAATTCCACCACTGGTGAGAAGTCACTACACTGCAGAACTGAATAGGGAAACAAATGTTGTTTGAATTCATGATCCATCCCATGGTGTGACAAAATGAATAGACAACTCAGTATCCCCAGATGTTTTGATTTATCTTCTACAGCTCCTTACTATATTGACTGTGATGCCTGTTTACTACTGAGGATTCAAAGCCCAAACATCTGGAAGGCACTAGATTTCCTTTCCTTGTTCTACAAGATGCAGGTAACTTGAAAATAGCCTTCATCATCATAAGGAACTTCTGACTATATCAGAGTAAGTAAATGGAAGCAAAAAAGAAAAAAGAAAAAAAAAGAATGGAAGATATTTCCTTAGTCCTTTTTGTAATCTTATTCTTCCTCATTTGGGGTGAGAGTGTTTCTCTCTTTTAGAGGAAATCAGAGGAGCCTTTATTGTTGCTGCTGTTGTACAGAAGCGGGAAGCAAAAAATGTCAACAATGTTTTCTTGTCCTTAGGAAGTAATAACCTACTGCTATGGCAACACTCAATACTGCTGTCTCTGAGCGCTCTGAGGAAACCTAATGAGGAATGATTTAACAAACAGAATGATTGGATAGATGTAACATTGGCAAGGCTTAGAAAGAAAAGAGTTCACAAGGTTCAATGAGAACTCTTTTTAATATAACTGTCAGAACTTCTTCCCAGATTATTGTAATTAGACTGTGAAGACAGAAACGCTGTTGATGGGTTGATGGAACTTCTGGTTTTTTATGGTCTAATTTATTCATTCATATATTTAGACCAACCACCATTCATCTCAAAGATTGCATTATATTTTACAAGAAAAAATTAATAACATCAATGCCAAATTATACCCGTCAAATATCTTAATGAGTTTAAAAGTGACAATGTATTAATTCTTATTCATAAATATTTTAATTATATAAAGTCATAATTAAATGTGCCTCGGCTGATGCAACGCTAACTAAGAATTGTGGAAAGTGTGGGTCTTAATCGATCTAAACAATAGGAATATGATTCATGTTTAAATAATAGTTTAATGGTTTAAATTATTTTAAGGAGCAGAGGGTTGGACTAGATGACGTCCAAGGTCCATTCCAACTTGGTTATTCTATGAACTATGAAACACCCTCACTGCTTCAAAGAAAAAAAATCCCAGTTTGATTCTCTGGCCATAAGGAGTCAAGATTTATGGTCCATAATCCTAGAGAATAAAACACAGAACAATTGCTTTAAGTTACAACTTAAACTTAAACTCAACAATAAGAGCAATTCAATAGTGGAAACATTTTTGAGGGGAAAAAAATGGTCGCTCCTTCAATTGGGCATGAAATCCAGCTGGGTGACTTTGGATCACTTATACTGTCTGAGCCAACTCACCTCACAGAGTTGTTGTGGTGGTGGTGGTGAAAATATGGTGTATTAGGTATTTTCATCACCTTGAATGATTTAAACAAATAATAAAGATAAGATATAAATAAATAACAAAATAAATTGTTCGAGCCAAGTTAGAGAGACATCTGTCCAAGGTGCTTTAATCTAGATACCAGCACTGAGAGGAGATTGAATTTTATGACTTAATTTTCACCTTCTAAATCTTCTTTATGAGCATATCAATCAAAACCAACTGCAATATTTGATAAATTCTGTTCATCTACGGCATTTAAATTGTACAAAGTCTTATATGAAATACAAGCCAGGCTCTCTTGTAAGTCTGAAAATAAATAGAAAGAGAACTTGGAAATTGAACTTGATGAATGAGATTAGAAATCTTCATGGTAGAAAGCTGAATTTAAATGTTGGCTTGTAACCCTAAAGTGACAATTTAAAAATGCATAAATGCACTTTTTAACATTGCAATACTGTACAGTATATTAATCAAAGTTTTTGTGCTAAAGGATCTGTAATCAAAGACACCTCTGGCACCAATGTCTATTTGATTACTCATTTTTTTTCCAAAATGTGAGGACACTATAAAGTAATATATAATGGTCCCCAATGGGTAATTTTAGGGTAGTTTTATTGTCCACTTTTTTCAGGGTATACAAAATAGTGCAACATCAGAAGTAGATTAATTTTTTGTTGTTAACTGTCAAATTTACTATAGCAAATACTTCAGTGATGAGTCTAAAAGAAATTAAATACTATTTTATTGACCTGATACTTATTTTTAGTTATTTCAACCAGGTAATCCCTATCCATTTATTACAGGCAGTCCTCAATTTATGACCACAATTGAGCCCAAAATTTATACTGCTAAGTGAGAAATTTGTTAAGTGAGTTTTGCCCCATTTTATGACTTTTCTTGCCACATTTGTTAAGTGAATCACTGCAGTTATTAATTTAATAACACGGTTGTTAAGTGAATCTGGCTTCCCCATTGACTTTGCTTGTCAGAAGTTCATAAAGGTGATCACATGATCCCCGGATACTACAACAACCGTCATAAATATGAACCCGTTGTCATGCATACAAATATATATCATGTGACCATGGGGATGCTGCAACAGTCATAAGTGCGAAAAATGGTCATATGTTTTTTTTTCAGTGCCGTTATAACTTTGAACTGTCACTAAATGCTATAATATAGGCTAATATAGTACTCCTTGCATTTCTACATGCAGAATATTACTAGTGGGATAATTGGTTTGTTTCAGTGTTGCTAAAGTGAATCAGGGACAGTCCCTGGAAAATATTGACCAGTCACTGACTTTCAGGTAACCCACATGATTGGGAATTAGGAGATATGAGCCATAAAAGTCACTTTAAGCTCTCAAACAAAAGGTGGAACTTCATTGCAATTGGCAGTCACTTTTTCTTAGCTGACAATGCCAGGCTTAAGTAACAGGCCCATCTGTCAGTCGACTCCTGTTGCATCCAATGGATCAACACTTGGTTGATCTGGGAAAAAAAGCATACCCTGCACTTCTAGGAAAACACTAAGAAGAAAAAAGTGAGGGTTTTTGTTGTTGTTGTTGTTACAATATCTGAAGAAACCCTATCAGATTCTGGAACATCAAAAATTATCTCCTCAAATCTGTCTTCCAACTTCTCGGTTTCAGCCACTTGAGGTGACCATCTAACATTATTTTATTCTTGTTATTAACTGTTTTTATTTATTTATTTATTTATTTATTTATTTATTTATTTGTTTGTTTGTTTGTTTGTTTGTTTGTTAAACTTCTAAACTGCCCCATCTCCGCAG
>JAOYMU010000192.1:81722257-81736142 GCA_025802295.1 Psammodynastes pulverulentus | reverse complement strand
CCAGCTTCTGCCAACCTAGCAGTTCGAAAGCACATAAAAATGCAAGTAGAAAAATAGGGACCACCTTTGGTGGGAAGATAACAGTGTTCTGTGCACGTTTGGCATTTAGTCATGCCAGCCACATGACCACGGAGATGTCTTCAGACAGCACTGGCTCTTCAGCTTTGAAATGGAGATGAGCAAATCCCCCTAGAGTCAGGAATGACTAGCACATCTGTGTGAGGAGAACCTTTACCTTTAAGGCTCAAGGTTGACTCAGCTTTCCATCCTTCTGAGATTGGTAAAATGAGGACCCAAATTGTTGGGAGAAATATGCTGATATTTGTAAATTGCTTAGAGAGGGCTGTAAAGCACTGTGGAGCGGTGTATAAGTCTAAGTGCTATTGCGTCTTCAAAAGGAGGAATTGGCAACAGTCAGGAAGCAGCCTCAGAAGCCAACTTTTTCTATTTAAGAAGGCAAAATGAGTTACTCTGCAATCTCAATCTCTTTCAGGATCCCTTTCAAGCATCCCAAGAGAAGCAGCAGTGAATTATAGCCCAAGCTTATAGTGATAATTTAACATTAAACTGTTACTCGTTAAGCACAAATCATTCAGTGGTAGGAACATATCTAGCAATTAGGTCACTATACCCTCTGTGTCTTCATGTGTATTGGCTTCTTGAAATATGCATTGTTTAGCATTGGTGCATGTATTTCAGTCCTATTAAGTGGCAGGATTTCTACTTTGGGGGATGGGTTTAAAATCAGAGGCTAAGAATAGCCCGAGAAGAGCTAGAGGGAAAAGTGTGTCTGGGAAATGTTGCTCTGCAACCAGGAGGAGTTCAGCTTCTCTCCAGGAACGTGACAATGCCGCTTAATAATCGTGTCCAGTTTAAGGACCAAGCTCCTGAATGGTAAATATTTAGAAAAATGTGGAAGAGAAGATCCAGCCTCATGATTGGTCTAGTGATTGAAAACACTGGCAATCACTCATGCTGAAGGGCACAGTAAACCCACCATTTACAAAATTAAACTGTAAATTGTAATGGAGTTAAAGAAACAGATTTTTTAACAGGCATGGGGCATTCTGCCAAAATGCTTAGCCTATACACTATGTACTCAAACTAAAACAAATGTTCATTAAACATGTACTGTTGATGCTAGCAGAATAGAATTTGGGTTTCTGGTTTCTTGTTGTTAACAACACTGCACCCATCCAAAACCCCAGACAGCAAGTAATGAATATAAAGAACTTGTTCCTGCACCCTCCGTTGGAATGGAGAACTACAAATGTGAAGTTGTCTTTTACGAAGGCCCAAATTTGGTGAGATGTGAAAGATTGACATTTTGATGGTCCAAGGTATCTCTGCAGGAATACTGAGGGCAATTAAAGGTGTTCCAGGAGGGTTCAGGCACAATTCCCCATCCAATCATTTCTTGATCTTCAATGCATTTGAAAAAAATCCCCTGCCCTTCCAGAGAAAAAAGTAAAACTTCCTCAGAGATGGAAACATTATTAGAAAATCTGTCAGTGGAATGGCATGAAGAAACTTTCCTTTTGTTCTGAATGGAGTGGAGTGGAGTTTGGAAAAGACTATCATAGAAATCAAATTCTGATTTCACAAACACTGTTTTTTTTTTCCTGATCTCTTCGATTGAAGTGGTAACGTATAAGCACAGGTTAACACCTGGAGAGATGTCGTGCAACTTTCAAATTAAGATCTTGATCTATTTAAATAAACCATAACCGTCTGTTTGAATGATTCCTCCCTCAATTCTTTTACTCTTTAGAGGCTTTTCACTTAGCCCTTGTGATGAACTCTTGGTTTGGTCCTGCCCACAGAGTGAATTCTCCCTTGTAGATACATGAATGTTCATGAAGTCATACTGTTTCTTTTGGCTCACATGCAATAATTTATACATGGAACATATATGAGGGGTAACAACCAGCGTTGGAATCCTACCCATGCTGCCACCAGTTCGGTGACAGCGCGCGTGCATGCGCAGCTCCGGCAAGCCCCAGCCAAAATGCCTCCCGGGCATTGTAATGGGGAAATCCGCGCATCATTTAGCTGAGCGGATAAACGTCAGCAGATAAACGTTGGGCGGGTGGGAGGGCCCAAAGAAAACACAAAATGCCGAGCGTCGGAGCTACCGTTCACCAGCATTCCCGGCTCGCGCGAGTAGCCACGAACCAGCTGCATTTCACCACTGAGTAGAATATATGTAAACATGTATTTTTAACAAATATAACATGCTTTCATAAGGATAAATCAACTTGTGGTAATGAATTATAATATTTAAAATTATTGAGGATTGGTCAAATGGGTAGGATTTAATGGGAACTGAAGTTTAATTAAGCACATCAATGCATTAGATAGCAAGTAATATATACAATGTACACATATATTAATATATATTAAGCTATGGGATAACCTAGTGCAGCTAACAATGGGAGAAACCGAATTATAATAGGGATTGGTGAAATGATTATTTGGGGGATTATTTAATATGCAAAGAGAGTGCTGGGTACAAATAGGAAGACTCCTCCTTTTGAAGAAACTAGACTTTTTGTGGCTTTCTATACCAAGAGCAAACATTTATTAGAGCAAGCATATATATATGAACTATTGACAGAGTAATTCATTTGAAATCAGTCTCAGTTTAAGCACTAAAGAAGGAACTCCTCCTCCTCCTACTTTTCTGAAATTGTTAACTCCTGAATGTAGGCCACAGCAAAAACTGCTGTTGAAACACAGCCAAAAAGCAGCATGAAATGCCTTTAGATTCTTCTAAACAATTTGTGCCAGATGTAGATGGAGCACATTGGAGCAGAGTTGCACACTCTAAAATGTCAAAACCTTCTAACAAGCTGATCAAGATTAGAAACAACTTTGGCAGCACTGGGCCAATAAGTAGCTCTGAGAATATTTTTTGCAAAAGAAGATTTTGGGGAAAGTTTATTGTTGAGAGGATTTGGGGATAAGACTTGATGGATCAATCAAGGCATAAAGAGACAGTAGGATAAGCCACTTTGTCATAAATGTCAAAATAATCTTTACTTTAGGAGCCGAACTGAATTCATGATTAAATAATTTTTATAAACAGTCAGTTTGAAGAACTGTTCCTGCTGACCCCAACACATTTTCATAAAGACAATTATTTTCCCTCATAATAGGATGATATTCCTATAATGATCACTTAAATTAAACTCTCAAAAATGTACAAATATTGATAAACTTGATCAATCTATCAACTTATTTTAGGTGGATGGCAAAAAGGAAGAACTAAATTCTTGCACTTTCAACCCTGAGCTACAAATATCCTCTTCTATTGATGTAACACTAGTTTGGGACAACCCTCCCATTTTTACTCAGAAAACTTCCATTTTTGATAAAGGAGATTTTAATGTTTCTGATTTATGTCTATAATGTAATACACACACACACACACACACACACACACACACACACACACACACTGATGAATGGTATGTTTTACTCACTGAAAATTTGCTTTATGAATTATTAAGTTGATAAGTATTGGATGCCCCTTCTGACTATAATAGCTACTATGGAAATATAGGTCTGCTCCACTTATTCTTTTGTTAAATTAATTTGATAGAAACATCCTTATTTGAACATATTAAGAAATTCTTTTGTTGGAGAACTTTTTGTTAGTAAGGGTGAAGTTCATATCTTAGATCACTTTAACAGAATTTTGAATTTTTGTTTTTTTAAGTGCAAGGTATATATATCATTTATCAAAAATGCAGACTGTGGTTTTTTTATAGATGATTTATAAATGGTTTTTGTAATTTATTAAGTTACATCTCAAGAAGATAAGGAAACATTAAATACCAGATTGAAGCATAATGTCAACAGAAGACTATTTTGGCATTTGTAGGGGATCTTTCTATAAATTTTAAAAATGATTTCATTCAATTAAAGTGTGAGAGATCAAGATAAATTTATGACTTCTAATTTTCAGAGAGAGCCAGTTTGGTGTAGTGGTTAAGGCACCAACTAAAAATTATGGAACTGTGAGTTCTAGTCCCATTTTAGGCATTAGACCAGCTGGATGGCTTTGAGCCAGTCCTGCTCTCTCTCTCAGTCCTAGAAGCAGCCAGTGGCAAACTGCTTCTGAAATGCTGCAAAAACAAAACAAAACAGGGAATTGTCCAGGCAGTGACCAGGAGTCAATACTGACCTGAGAGTGTGTGCGTGCATGCACACACACAATACACACATGTTGTCAGAGAAGTGGTCCTCAAATGTAAGAACTTCAGTTATTTTACGTTATTGACTTTTCTCTGGAAGTCTCATTGGTTATTGTAGAGATATATGTTCTTCTCAGTTATGTGCCAGAGTCTGAAAGCTAACAAAACAACAGGAATGGATTTTTCATGCTTTTATGGTCTCAAATAGACTATTACACGATTCAAAAGATAGTCACTCTTCATCAGTTATACAATGGGCTGAAGAGCTCATCTCCCTATCTATATTTGA
The DNA here is from genome assembly GCA_025802295.1 of Psammodynastes pulverulentus. NCBI lineage: Eukaryota > Metazoa > Chordata > Lepidosauria > Squamata > Psammodynastidae > Psammodynastes > Psammodynastes pulverulentus. The sequence goes on along the minus strand of JAOYMU010000192.1, from coordinate 81,731,654 downwards.
ACAAGCAGTTTATCACAAGGAGTCTCATTTGGAAAACTGTTTAAAAATCTGAACTGCATACCCTAATTCAGATGTTTAATTTACCTTGTCCCCATATTTTAAGTGAACTGACATATGAATAATTTAATTGTAACACAGGACATGAATACATATGCCTAGTTTTGTTTGTTTGTTTTTTGTTTAGCATATAAGAGATAATATGCATTGTTCTTTTTCTTGTTCAGTCAGCAGCTTAAGTGGAAAAAAATTTGTACTCTCTTTGCTTTGAAACTAAAACAGGGAAAATCTTTGGAGTAGGAAAAGCAGTTCAGTTGAGTATTGGCCTATAACAAACCTGTTGACCTCTAGTAAATTGTCTAACAGGATAATCTGTTATATGATATATTATGGAAAAAGAAAGGATGTCTTCCTACCATATGAATAAGTAGTACCTGTATTATCTATGTTTAAATTTATATTTAAGAGCTATGGTGATGAAGTGGTTAGAATGCAGGCTGACATTCTAGAGTTTGATTCTGACTGGCTTAAGGTTGACTCAGCCTTCCATCCTTCTGAAGTCACTAAAATGAGGACTTAGATTGTTGGGATGCTGACATTGTAAATTGCCCAGAGTGCTGTAAAGCACTATGGAGCTGTATATAAGTCTAAGTGCTATTGCTATTATCCCATTCAAATTTCTTGATAATTTAATACAAATGCTACTGTCACTGCTCTTCCAATACTATTAGTATGAATAACATCAACTCATTATGATTTCTTCAGGATAATGCTTTGTCCTTCTAAGTACAAAGTAATTTGTTATCTCCAAAAAGCTTTGATTGAGATATCCAGTGGAGGCTTGATTGCAATGATAACCCTGGAGGGCGACCATGCCTATAATTACTGACTCTCCCCTCTCTCCTGCCACCATGAAAATTTATGTAAATACCTCTTTTTTTCATTTTTATCATGCAACATTGTCAAATACTGCAGGGAGGACAAAGCGGTGCTAAGTCAAAAATTGAAGTGAAGTAGGTTCACTGTAAATGAAAATTTGCTCTGTCTTGTAATCTGAAATTAAGATGAATCTTTCACTTGTTCTATTTCCCATAATAAGATAATTTGTAAATAAAATAACATTTTTAATTAAAAATTGTAATAAAGAAATCAGATTCAACTTTATATGTAAGGAGCTGTATAATAAAATCTGAGAATAGAAAGTCTTTAGAGTAGCGCTTCCCAAATCAGGGTAAAATACCCCAAATTGGGTTACAAGTGTTTTTTCTTTGCATAATGCCACACAAACTATACCCAACCACAACATGGACTTTCTAATAAGTAGTTTTGTGTGAGGAAGGAAAACGTTTGTGAAGCACTGCTCTAGAAAATATTTAAAAGAGGCAGGACATGAAGTGACATTTAGGAGAAAGACTGTTCAAGAATAACTTTGCTGGTAAAAAGGTACAAATCCCCTTCTGGAAGGTATGTTATTTACTAGCTTAATATGATGAGAGACATTGTAACTTTATCAAACCTTTATCCTTCAAGAGTAATTGCTGTCACTGAGTTTGACTATTTCAGAGATATGAATGCAAACATGGAAAGCATAGATGATTAAATTTGAAACATTTTAACTTTTCTACCGGTATATGTTTAAGTTATAGTTCTGGTCGTCTAAAAATCAAAACAAGCATATATGATGATATATCCTGCATTACTCTGTACTGAATTCCTGAATGCCACATACGGGAACCAGCAGTTCTCTCTCAGGCAAGAGAGAACTGTTGCATCAGTGCAAGTCATGGGACTCCCAAGGTCAACATGTGAATAGTCACTGAGACAAAAAATAAAAGGGAGAAACTCTGGAGCATAGCCTTCTTATAAGGCACTGACTTCCACTCATCTCAGGGGGCATATTTTCCACAAAGACTTTCAGATTATTCATGTTCTATTAGAAGAAGCAGAAACTACCACCACTGACTGAAAATGTTGACCCAATGTGCATAGGAGCACAAGACGTTGATCTCTTTCTCTTCTTCTTCCATCCAAACCTGAGACAAATCTAGACAGAAAGACTTCTTCTGAATAAGCCAATTCTTGAATATGAAGTTGTATTTACAGAACTGAGATCTACAGTCAAGGCTGTGAAACAATGTAGTATCAGAGAAAGGACAACAAAGATTCTGTAGCAATATTAATGCCTCTTTTTTCCTAACACTAAACTTAACCTATGCAGGATCAATTAATTTATTCCTGAAAATACTCAGAAGTAAGTGTGGTGCACTTAATATTTACAACACTAGCAATGTGTGTTTATTCTGTACATAATTAATCTATAACTGAATTGTGTCAGATTCTTCCCTTTGCAATTCATTATCATTTGACTCCACGGTTTATTTTAATACCTTCCTTCCATCTACATATGCATATACTGGGAAAAACACTTCAGGCTAAAAATATGTGAATTGGTCTACAAACTATTAGCTGTAATAAATACATTAGTGGGTAGGATGTCATTAAACTCTTTATTTAGAATCTAACGGATGGTGGACCAATTCATGTATTTCTAACCTGAAGCGTTTTTCTCAGTAGATGCATATGATGGCAGTCAGCAGAGATATATTTAAATCAGATTTTAAAAGAGGCTAGTTAAACAAAATCACTAAATTTTGTTATGCCACCTTTGTCTAACTGCAATATATAACTTTTTGGGAAGCATTTTCCTGATATTTCTTATTTGATATGATGGTGTGGAGCAAGGCTATGCTTCATCATTAACAGCTACTGCTGAATCTCAGAGAGATAAGTTGATAGATACTAGAAAGGCTATGGGGGATGTTGAAGCACACAGTTCTTAAAGGAAAGTAAGGAAAATCTAGATTTCTAGATGAAGGGCTATATTTGTGTACAGGTAGTCCTCAACTTACAACCAGAATTGAGCCCCAAATCTATGTTGTTAAGTGAGAATTTGTTAACTGAGTTTTGCCCCATTTTACAACATTTCTTGCCAGTTTTTTAAGTGAATCATTGTAGTTGATAAGTTAGTAACATGTTTGTTAAGTGAATCTGGCTTCCCCATTGACTTTGCTTATCAGAAGTTTCCAAAAAGTGATCACGTAACCCTAGGATGCTGCAACGGTCATAAGCATGAACCAACTGCCAAGCATCAGAATTTTGATCACATGATCATGGGGATACTGCAAAGGTTGTAACTGTGAAAAACAATCATGAATCACTTTTTTCAGTGTTGTAACTTTGAATGGTCACTAGAGGAACTGTTGTAAGTCGAGTACTACCTATATTAGGCAGGGTTGGTTTGTAATAAATCCTATTATAGAAATCATTCAAGATTTTGCCCACAGTACAGCAACTTAAACAAATAATTTACTTTCAATGTAAGTATGATTCTCCTTATTGAGTGGGAAAGGAATGCATAGAACCACCACACTTTTATTTTCAAATAAGAACAGGTACACCAACTTTCTTGGGGTAAAGATTTTTAAAAGAAATGAGCAAAAATAGAATCCCTGGCCATATTTTGCTATCCTGACTAATTTACAGAATTTACCATGATGATACAATATGCAAGCAATGACTCCATCGATAAATGTATTGTATTGTTATTGTTACTTTTCATATGTGCTTTTAATTTTCTAGATTTTGTTATATTTTAGAAAATTGTTAGGCATCTGAATAAAGAATAGAGATTTAAATAAAATCAGAAAATAAGCTCGTGTAACAGAGATAGAAGTTATTCATGGGTGGATGTTTGGTGAATATAAGCCAGAGTTTCAGAAGCTGGTTAGGTATCTTCAAAGAACATTCAGTCACTGCTATCATCTTCAAAATATGAAGGAAATTACTGTGATATATCTATAAATATATGGAATCTTTTTTGCACCAGATGGCATTTGTCCATTTGGCAATTTACAAACATGTCTTAGCAGCAGAAACAGGCAAGCGTGCTCAGTCATGAAATTAATTATGTTTTCTGATGGCAAAAAATAAATAAAAATGTCTCGGTTTCAGAATATCAGGACTCTGAAAGATGAATGTTCAAAAGGCACTATCTGTGCTTTTCCTTCTCTTTGCCTGCGTATTTATTCTGATGACTTCTAAATTATTCATTTTCTTTAAGCAATCAATATTAATAATACGATTTTGCTCCTTGGCATTTTTTAGTCACACTTCTGTTTAACTGACTGTAAATAAAGGTCACTAGGAGGTTTCCCGCTGCTGTTCTGAAGGTCCTTGCCTAATTAATTCCCAACACTTCTTTTCCCTGTGACTCTGATTAGCTGTTGCAATCAAGCTTTGCAATTAGCAGTCTTCCACGCTGAGATCTGCTTGTTGCAGTTCAGCTGAAAAACACACATTTGTATACTATTCAGGACTTCTCACACAGACTTCCTTTCTGTATGGCTTGGTCATGCAGACATATTAATATCAGATTGGGTAGTTGGTTGCACACACTTACTATCACTTCTTCCTTCCTAGTGTGTGTGTGTGTGTGTTGTGTGTGTGTGTGTGTGTATGTATGTATGTATGTATGTATGTATGTATGTATCAGTGGTGGGATTCAAAAATTTTTATTACGGGTTCTGTGGGCTTGACTTGGTGGGCGTGGCATAGCTTGGTGGGTGTGGCTTGGTGGGCTTGGCAGGGGAAGGATACTGTAAAATCCTCATTCCCTCCCCACCAACCTGTTTTCCAGCTCCGTTCTCCTGTGCAGGGCAACAAAAGAAGACCCAGCCAATCAGCTGGGAGAATAGATGGGGATGGGGTCAGTCAGAGGTGAAATTTGCTGGTTCTCTGAACTACTTAAAATTTCCGCTACCCATTCTCTAGAACTGGTCAGAACCTGCTGAATACCATCTCTGGCAAGTATTATAGCCTAGAGCAGGGGTCTCCAACCATGGCAACTTTAAGACTTGTGGACTTCAACTCTCAGAATTCTTCATCTTGCTGAGGAACTCTGGGAATTGAACTCCATAAGTCTTAATGTTGCCGAGGTTGGAGACATCTGGCCTAGAGCACTTTGCAAATATTCTAAGAGTATAAGCTCAAAAATCGGACATTGGGTTGCTGGCAGAGAATCTTCACTGAACCTCAGGCTGGCCATTGATTTCTTACTTAAGGTGTATACAACTTCACTTTTAGTGGTATATTTGGGATGGTAAAATTTAGTAAGGCTAACTAAAAGAACATTGAATGTACTTTTAATTGAAATGACAGCAAAATCTTCGGTGGGACTCTTGGACCATGTTCCCATGTAGCCCTGAGGCCTCAAATTGTATTCTTCCTACAGGGTGGATCAAGGTCATTTAGAATGTTTTCTGTTCTGAAGTTGCTATTGCTGAAACTCATGAGAGAAGCAGCTTAAACCCTCTTTAGATTTAGATCTGTGTGCAGTGAAAGAAACAAAGGAAAGAGAGATAAATGTTCTGCTGTGTACAAAATTAGAACTGGGGGAAAGTCAAGCTGGCTGTTAGTTACAAGTAAATAAGTACAGTTGAAATCTACTTAAAATTTTCATTTACAAGATTATTGTTGCAATAGATTTGTCAGTGTTCAACTAGGGGATATAATATGTGCTTTTGTCTTTTTCAATTCACATTTTTTCAATGTTTTGCTTTAGTTTTATTTTGTCTCTGTTTAATTTTTTTTTCTTGTGGATTTTATATTTTAATCTTTTGAATAAAATGAAATTGTAGCAAAATTGCTTTCATTTTTAAACCCTCTTTCTCTCTGTCATCCATCTTGGTGTTTATTGCTTTTTCTTTTTTGCACTCAGTGTTCCTTTCTATTAAGAGACTGTGAGGAAAAAGAAAGGGAGGAAAATGGCATTCCATTATCTGCAGTTTTACTTAGGCAGGTAGGAAAATAGAACAAGCTCAAAATCTTTACCAGTAGTCTTAACCTACGCTTGTTCTGACAGCAGCAAGCCAAAGCACGCTTGCCCTGAACAAGCAGATTTCTCTTTCCTTTCTGTTCCAGCAAGTGTATTCATTTAATCTCATGGGGGATCTGACAGCTTTTCGAGCTCTTAAAGCAATTCTTTAGCACTCGCTGAAAAGTGCTCTAAGCCAAAGGAAAGAATGCTGACTGGCGCTTACATGCAGGAACCTGCCATCGGCTATATAAGTGACAAGGAAAACCATCTATTTTACAAATGCAGTTATTTGGTGCAAAAAAAAAATATGACATGAGTTAGTCAAGGTCTTTAGAAGCATCTTCCTAATGAATGTGGAGAAATAATCTTCTCCATTGATGAATAGAGTGGTGCTATATACTGGGCAGAAATCCCCCCTCCATAAATGTGGAATTCCAGCTAGACTTTTTGAATGCAAGCACATAATTACATATACGGCACTCTGTCCTTGCATCTTGCTTGCCAGTAACTTCATAAACTACTGTGTGTAGATTCACAGTGGAGAAAATATAACAGAATGAACTGATTCAAGTTTTATTGGCTGAAACAAAGGGTAAGATGGTGACTCTTCGCTCAAGAAAAATAGCTGAACTAACAGTTGAATGTAATTTATTTAGGATTATCAGGCAGAATGTAGCATAAATAGTTCTAACTTAATGAACTCTTGGGACTGCCTATCTATTATTTATCAGCCTGAAATGGCTTCTTTGTTCTGTTTCAAGGGGAAATACTGATGGTGGTTAAACCAACTTACATTTAAAGGTTCCATACAGATATTCAAAGAGTGGGCCAAAATGGAACAATGCTTTGGATCACATTTCTTTTTTAACTTGGTGTACTTATAACAGTGTTAATTCTCTTCTGTGCCTGAACTGGGAGATTTCAGAAGATACATTACATGTTACTTGCAATCCAATAATTGGATTTTGAATTTTCAGTTTTTAATTTTCTGATAATTTTATAAAGAGCAGATATGTTATTTGTTTTTGATAAGTATTTATCCAAAGTGGGGCTCCAATTCAATTTCTGATCTCTTGTCCTGAAGATTTTTTTTAAGATACAAAAAAGCCAAAAGACGGAATAGCCATTTACCCCCACTTCACTTCTTTTCACTAAAATCTATGTTTAGGGTTTTTTGGGGGGGATAGGGGGTGGGGAGTTATTGAAGACTGTGGCCAAATAAATAGGAAGAACCAAAATTATTGAGATAATTCTTGGGACTTTTAATTAATTTGTTTTACAGTTTTGCATAAAAGTATTGATTAGTTAATTATTTCAAATACTGAACTCTGTTTCAATAATGTAAGTCCCAACCCAAGATGTGAAGCCCACTGATTTGTCCTAAAAGAAGGCCATGCTTGCCCTACAGAGAATTTTTAGCAGACAGTTCAAGATCAGAGTATTTGCAAAGCTTTGATAATCTGCCCAGAGTCACTGAGAGTGATTTGAGCCTCACATTTTCTTAAATAAAATCAACTAATAATAGGATTGTGCAGACCACTGATTTGGAAGGCAAAAAGTTTCCTTCAGAGCATGTAGCTCATCCTTTATGTCCTCAATCTCTTAACCCAAACACAGAAAATATAGCTGCTTTAAGGAGTTACAAACTGCCCTATTTTGTAAGCTAAACTTCACCAATAACTTGTAGCATATTTATTTCATATTACGTTCATTTATATACTCTGGTTTATATCCTACCTCAACCCAAAGATTTAGCAGGTTCCATGAATGAAAAATGAATCAAAACATCCATGGTACATTAAAAGTGAAAAAAATAGATATAAATCATAAAATTATAGACCAATAAAATGATCTCAAAATCAATTGCTAAGATAAAATATAAGCAATGAATAAAATTAAGGATGAAAGATGACACAAGCCATGACCTCAGCTGGAATATTCCCCAAAGCAGCTCAGTTTTTAATATATTTTTTAAAGTGACAAGGGTGGGAGGTCTGATCTCTCAAGAGAGACAATTCCAAAGCACAGATGCTGCCACAATAATCTTGAGGAGTAGTGATGCCAGGTAATTAATTACAGCAGGCTCAGTTATATCAAACAAATAGTTACATGCTGACAAAACAGATGTTAAGAAAAATGGCCTCTCTTTAAAAATGGGGTCTTAATCTTTGATGCTATTGTTTCTTTTTTCATTTGCTGGCTGAAAAAAGTAAATAAAGCCCACATTTATTTACCCTACTAAATAAGCACCTGATTCTAGGAATGAACCTCTCTGCACTACATTACACATTACACACAAAACAGAGGGGTGTGGTATCGTGAGTGTAATCTTCTTTCCAACTCCATTTCTAATCTGAACCACTATTTTCTCACCCAATGTGAAAAAGATATGGCAACCAAGTATTTTTTGTTTCCCTGAGAAGCACAGTCACTTGATAATGGGAATTTAATCAGAAATGTTATTCATGCAGAAACAGAGCCTTCTACTTTCTGCTGGTCTCTTCAGAATTATAGCAGACTGCGGTTGTGTTTCAATAAAAACGAAAAAGAAGATTTTTGGGGAAAAATACATACATTGTGGTCCTGACATATAGAATTTTCTGCCTCATGGGCAAGCTGTAAATCCTGAGCAGTTAGACTTGCAGAGAATTGATTCCTATCAAAATCCACTGAAAAAGATTTTGGGGAAAAAGAAATTCATCAACCAAAAGTGCTAAGGAGTATTCTTTGCCATATAATGCTGCTACAAGAAAAGACAAAGTAAAGTATCTCCATCCCAGCAAACATTTAACATACATACTGGTAGTTAAAATAGAATCTGGTATTCTATCAACCTAAATAGGGAGCACATAAACCAAAAGATCATGGTATTTGATTGTATTTATAATATATCTACAATAAAAATTTTAAACTTTATGCAAGAGCTTGGCATTGCAACATACTTTAACAATGCAATAAAATAAAGTCCTTCAATCATTTACATTTTATTCATAGTATAGGGCCCACAGGTGATTTTTCTCTCTTCCAAGCTGTGATCAAATATTTACCAATCTCCTGATTTTTGATCAGATCTAAGGTAAATTCACTAGAGAAGTAAATGTTTAGAAGTATGGCAGAGGAATCATTAAGGAAGTTAATTAAATTAAGAATATATTTTTTCTTTGAAGCATACCAAAAAAGGCATTACACCTGCACAGATTTGTTTTGATTTAAAAGAAGAGTAAAACACCTAACTGATTTTACTAAAGTGGACAGTTGTGGTTTTTAAAAAAAAAATAAAATTAAAACTCAGCTATTGTTCTTTCAATTTTGAATGTGCATATATTCATATTTTAATACATTTATCATGTTCAGGAGGTACTGTAGCATTGTTGTGAAAATGAATGGATGGATGGATTTGTATACAATCTGGCATTAAGATCAGGGGTGGGCTGTTGGGGGTTTGCAGGGGTTTGGGAGAACTCCTAGCTAAGATTCTGGGCAATTCAGAACCCCCAAACCCCCAAACCCCACTCCTGGCTGGCC
>JAOYMU010000192.1:81677802-81688779 GCA_025802295.1 Psammodynastes pulverulentus | reverse complement strand
TTTCCCCCCCGTTAACATTGGTTCTGCTGAGAAACATCAAGCCAACAGTTCCACCAGACATTGTGAGTCAGTCTTCCACCAGCCGGATGATTCAACAAAGAGGTCACAGCTTTGACATTTTTTTTTCCCTTTGGCTTTCACAGAATACAACACTTCCCTTTAAAGCACTGCTGCTGTTTGATCGTAGAGCCATCCATTGAGTTTATGCCATCTTAGATGTTACTAGAGCCTCATACATTCTCTGTGCAACAAAGCCGGGTTTTACACTGCTGTTATCATCATGCTCATTAAAGCTTGCTACTGACAGGCTTTACTTAAATAAGCGAAAGCAGGCGGAATCTTAAATTGTGAGATTTTTTTCCCCCTCATTCCAGGAAAAGAAAACCAGCACTTAAGGAAACACGGCTTTCTCAAGATACCAGAGCATCATCATTAACAAATTTACACTGCAATCCATACCTCACCAGATATTCCTGTTTCCGATGACCACCCTCAATTATCCCTGTCTTTAATTTTGTTTTATATTTAATGAGCTTTCCATGAAAATTGTTTTAACCTTATTACTCATGTACTTGTTCCCAAAGTACTCGACGGTTCTCTACGCCACCCTTCACCTCCTTTTCAAAGTCCAGAATTGACTGTTTCTATGGAAACAGGCACATATGCAACATCTGCTATTCACAAGAAAGAGCAAGAAGAGGGGGGGAAATGTATCAAAAAGTGTCACTTGCATTATGTAAAATTTCATAGCTCTGAGTTACATGCTGCGAAAGAGATCCTCTGTGAATGTAAAAGTTAGAAAGGTCACTTTCACGTTAGAAAAATATTTCTTATACTTCTAAACGAATTGTCTTAAAAGTATCAGGGAAAAAAATAAATGTAAGGCTGTTAACTCTTTGATTTTTTTTTTTATAAATACAATACCAAAATTATTTTTATTGCATTATTTAGGTTTTTAAAAAAATATTACCAAGCAAGATATTTAATTTGTACTCTTTATTTTAATGCCTTTTTCTCCAACAACCCTCAAAGATTATTTATTTGCCACACTTATAGAATATAATCTGCATCTATGTTTGTGGGAGTGGAAAAGAATATAGAGATTAACCTTCCAGATGGGCATCAGGCAGAGAAAATTAGCAAAGGAAATTCGCCAGGATTTTTTCTTCCTTCTGTTTTCATATCATTTGATGAAAGAGATTTTGCATATTTAGAAGAGGTAGAACTTCCATCATGTGGTCTTAGCCACCACCTTTTGACATACTCAACCTTCAGAGAAAGCCCTTATTTATTTTTTATTTCAAAGGAGAATTTCATATTCATAGTTAAAGGATAATATTCTACTTATAATTGCTGAGAGGTACCAGTATATACGCCTATATGAATATCCTGAATCTCAGATAGCGGATGTCTGTTTTAAGTGAATAGCATGTACTTTATCCATTTGTTTCTTTCAGTTATTTTATTAGCAGACTTTATGATTTACAGCACAATAGCTCTTCTTCTGAACAGGTAGATATAGGACTGCAGTATAAGAGTTACAAATATGGACCAGGTAATCCTCGTGGAGAAGAATTTTCTCACCACAGAAAGCAGTGATGGAAAATATATTTCAACTACTGAATTTCCTCTAGTTGCAGAACTCTACCAGAAAAAACATAACTAAACAAAAAAAAGACAACAACCTGTAACCCCAGCTGGTGCTCAAAGCAGCTTGGGAAATTAGAAACCTCAGCTGAACATAAGATAATATTGAAACAGAATGCTTACAATTCAGCTTATGTAAGCTCATTATTTCAAGATAAACTTAATTGGCTGATCAGGCTTAGCAACAATGAATGGTCAAATTAATGCTGAACTGTTCAATAAAATGATGATGAATATAATGAATATTAGTTTTGCTCAAATAACCACAAACAGCACAAGTCTATCCATTCTATTAATTCTAAGTTTTGATTTTTCCCTATTGCCAACTCAAATTATTGGCAACTTGAACAAATAATACTGGTGCTAGTCAAAGAAAAACCAATTATTTACTCAGAAGTTATAGAAAACAAACAAAAATACTATTGTTTAATAACATTAATTAGATGGAGAGAAAGGATAAGGTGGAGCTAAATTCTGTTTATTTGCTTGCTTTGGGAACAGGTTTTCCATGTGGAGTGTTTTCCTTTCCTCTGGATTTTGATCAAAAATTTGAAGAAAATTTTGCTAACAAATTAGGGGGGAAAGGATTATATCTTTTTTGTGCAGATATACATGCCAAAGATCTTACATTGCATTTTTTTTCTATAAAATTGCACAGCAGCATCAAGGGTGCCATTCCCATTGCTGTCCCTTGTCTGGATATAGGCATCTGAAGTTGGCAAAAGGTAATCAGTAATGAAAGATATGTCATGACACAAACTGCAAACTCTGTGATTAATGGACTTCTAACATAAGGACACAAGTGCCAAATGGTATAGTCATGATATGCAGTGCATATTTCATCTTAGCAGTAAACATCTAGAACCACATGTTCCTTCTTAGAAGTGCTACAGAAAAAAATAGACAGTTTTTTTTTACTGTAAAAGAAATATATAATAAAGATTCCTGGTCATGTTACATAAATAATAACAGTGGCTCTATTTTTTTTAAAGGAAAAAACCAAATTTACTAGATCATAGTGTTAAATCTCCGTATGGATGTCTAGAAGTGAAGCACATAAATTCACTCCAAGCAGAAACTATTGTGGAAAAATGTTACATTCTTAGAATAGGTAAGTTTATCCTATTGCCTCAAAACACAAAGTACAGCTCTTCAGCGTTTTTTTTCCCGAAAGATGCTGCCAAAGTGCAATGTTCAATTTCACAGAAGGGAAAAATTAAAAAATAGATTTGGGAATAATCATGTTAAAGGCATTTAGTTAATTTCATTGTAATTGAATTTAGATTTCCTCATAAATCTTTTATTCTGGCTCCACCTCCTTAGATGTGTGATGTTCAGTAAATTATTCTGCTTTACCACTCCATATTCTTCAACTGTGCTTTAAATCATCCCAGATACAATCCCCAGTTTTTCTAATTAAAGGGAACATATGGTTGCAAATGTAACAATTTCTTTTAAAGATATTATTTGACAAGAGATGATTGGTTATTTTAAACAAATCATCTTACGTCATATAATCCAATTTCTAAGTTTCATATTGCTGGTCAATACTTCATAACTTAAATCAAATCTATCAACAATGTCCCTGATATATATTTAAAGTCATACATATTGTTTGCTTTAAACAGCACGTTTCACCTGATTTCAGTGGAACAATGCCTAGGACAGAAATTCAGATTTAGACTCCCTATTACAGTTCCAAAGTAGAGTTATTTTTCAAAAAATAAACATAAGCAGAAGAGGTCAAAGAGGAACATCCTGAAGCAATTAGTATATATCACACAAACAAGGAACAAAAGGAACAAAAATAGCAGGTGCTTCTTAAGAGTCACAAAGCCACATGCAGTTAGCTGATCAAACATCCAACAAAGGATTTTCCCAGTTTAACTTAGCTCATGACTGCAAAGTAAAGTCATATAATGTGCAAGTCAGTCTTAGAATTAAATCTGCAGTTCAGTTTGTATAGCTAGTTTTTATTTATTTAGCACATTTTTAAACAGCTCATCTCTATCACAGAGGGACTGTGTGTAGAGCCTGGGCAGTGTTTAACATTGTTTGACTCTTCCAGGGGCCAAATAAAATTTGAGCTCTCCCTTCAATCTGGCATTTATAAAATGATGCTGATGCAACTTCTGGTGTTGTAATTTTGATCAGCACAGTTTCAAAAGTTTACTTACTCCTTTCTCCTCTATCATCTTCTCTAGCTCCTAAAGCTGCTACTTTTTGCCCTGCAGCCTACAGAGATACTGTGTGTGTGTGTATGTGTGTGTTTGTGTGTGTGTGTGTGTGTGTGTGCGCCCACAGGATAGGGGATAGCAGAAGATACAATTTACTCAGAGAAAATAGCTTGTGAGGGAGATAGTTAACACCCTCTCTCTGAATGCTGTTTATCCCATCAGATCAAAGTTTGCACAGTAGTTTGCTTTTAACTTTAAAAAAACAAAAACAAATATAGAGATCTTCCACACTAGTTATTTAAAACAATACCCAGACATTATAATGATGTATATCACTGATACAAGATGATCACTAACCATCGTGATGGCTGGGTGGAACTTTAAATTGCAAGCATGGAAGTCTTCATCATTGCATCGCATCTGATTTCCTGTGATCTGCCGTAATTTTATTAACAGTCCAGAATTAAAACCCACATTGTCTTTCCACTAATGAGTTCCACATTTCAGCCACTTGCTTAGTCTGCTTCCTTGTCAAATGAAAGTTAACATAAATCTTTAGTATTTTTTCCACATACACTAGGTGGAAATTCTGTGAAAAAATCAATATAAATTATTGTTGTGCAATAAAAATGTGGATTAGGGATGCCTTCACCATGGATTACTGTCAGATATAACCACTGTAAAAGAAACTGCTTACACACTTCTTAAACTACAGTCCAAAGCAATTTAACTGTTTGGAAAGGATGACTTCAGAATCAGGAATTCTCAGTCTCAGCAACATTTTAATGTATAGTCTTAACTCCCAGAATTTCTAGCCACCACCTTGGCCGGGGAATTTGATCTAGCCTATAGGATTATTTCTGGTTCCATTTCTGAAGCCTCAGGAGCATTTTGTTCCTCCATGTTTCTTTTTTAAAACACCAGAAGTCCTAGATGCCTCTGGAGATTGTAAGATGTGTGCTGTCAAACTGCTTGATGAGCTTGATACACATTGTAGAAAGCCATCTTGATCAGTGGGGGGAGCCCTATTTCCCCTGACCCCTTTTCATTTTTGCCAGTCTATAAGACAGAATTTCCTCCCCTGTCCTTCCTTCTCACCAGAAGAGGACAACATATAGCCAGGACACCCCCCATTTTTCTGTGCATTGACCTACATATCACATTGTGTAAAACTGAACAATAACTGGTGACTGGCCTAATTTTTATAAGTTCAAAATTAAAGTAATGCTAAAAGATGTGTAAGTATAAAACAGTTATTTATAGGAATAATAAAGGTGGATTAAAATGGTGATATTAATAAGACATGAAATAATTGGGATTTTTCCATGTTGTAGGTCCTAAGAATTTTTGGAAGTAGAAAGAAAATAAAAACCTCCCTTCGCTCCTTCTTAAGTCTTGTTCTGGATTTCTTAACTCTTTCCTTCTTTCAAACAACTGAAGAAACACTTTTTAATTATTTTCATAGAAAGAATTCACTCAAAAAATAGTTCCATCGAAAGGACTCTAAAAAGGCCTCAAGTTGCTAGACATACATTAAAGCAAAATTACAAATATGGCCTGAGAACTAAATCATGGCTAACAACTAATTGTAACATACATTAAGCCTGTTTTTCTTTGTTACCATTAAATGCATCACAGAGTGGGAATGATATTCCAAAGGGAGGTATAAGATATCATGCATCATTCATCAAGATGCATCAATCCTTCACCAAAATCCCTACTGCATCATCTCACAATTCCTAAGGCGAGCCTATTCAGCAGTGATGCTATACAGTACGTTTCATGGGTATCCACCTGAGCTTGTGAACAGAGCTTCCTGAATCAGAAAAAAGATGCTTTTAGATTTCTCTTGAATGACAAAGACAAGGCAAAATAGGGCTGTTGATTCACATTATAAAGCCTTACTTTAGAAAAATGATTGAATAGATCCTCAGAGTTTGGTTTTTATGAGCTCACTAATGGGCCCACTAATGGAACTGAAATGATATGTTAACATGAAGATGTGAGATAAACTTTCTTTTAACTTTTTGTGGTCTGAAACTCACAAGATAGCATTCATCCCAATTCATTACAAGAAACAGTGTTGCATTAAAATTACATTTTTAAAACAGCTTCCTTTCATATTAATGGAGAATATTTTTATACTTGCCTGCAGCATGGAAAGCAATATTTTGAGAAGCTGGTCATGGCCAGTGGGAATGGAAAGCTACCGAAAAGCAGCCTTATAAACAACCCTTCTCAGATGTGAGACAATCCCGAAGGAAGGTGGGAAACCCCAGCATGGAATGGGAAGGACTAGGCCTTTATTTCCCAATGGAGTCCCTTTACAGCAATTAAAACAGCCAGAAATATCCTAATTGGAGAGCAGAGCAAACTTTTTATCTCTGAACAGCTGCTGATTGTAAATAAGATTTTTTTCCTTTTACTGGTTAAGGGGGAAAAAATGATCCTTGGGAAAAACCTTGTTGGCTGAAGATTTTGCCATGTTTTACATAAGTGTTTGTAATTATTGAGTCACTGGATCACAACAAAATATAT
The DNA here is from genome assembly GCA_025802295.1 of Psammodynastes pulverulentus. Classification (NCBI taxonomy): domain Eukaryota; kingdom Metazoa; phylum Chordata; class Lepidosauria; order Squamata; family Psammodynastidae; genus Psammodynastes; species Psammodynastes pulverulentus. Next base: position 81,682,417 of record JAOYMU010000192.1, on the reverse strand, counting down.
CCTATGTTCCAGAAGAATAGACTTTTAAATACTACATTTATGGAGAGACATTAGTACCATCTACTGTACTTATTTTAATTACAGTTGTCGTTTTTTTATTAGATAATAACTCATTATCAATAGTTTTGCTGAAATACTGTAGATGGAACAGGTCATTCCTTTACCTTAGCTAGTGGGGCAATATGTATTTCCCCCACTAATTTTCATATCTCATTTATCCAGCTATATATTCAACATATACATGTGTCTTCCTAGATCTTGGTGTACATATTCTCTTAGTGTATAACTCGGCCCTGTTCCCATGGTATGCCTATGTTTAATTGGTTCATTGGGGAGATAGCATGTAATATGAACACACAATTACAGTAGTTGGGTTATCCCTAAGGTGTTTAATTAACCCAAAACAGAGACAGACATTCCAAAAGAAGCAAATATCTATAGCTCAAACTTGGACTTTGGAGTCCTTGGCGCTCTCTGGGCTCTCACCAAGGACTCCACAGATCCAAACATGCACAATATTAAATTAATTCTACCCAATTAGTCATAGAGGTGGACATGACTGAATGGATATCATTATTATCATATCATCATCATCATCATCATCATCATCATCATTATCATCATCATATGTAAGCCTCCAGGAAATTGCTGAAAAAAACCAGTAAAGAATGAAACAAACCTGTGGGTTACAGAACACATGCTAAGTTTCAGCAATACAGGACACTGCATCCCAAGCACTGATTAGCTACAGAGTCCAAGTCATGCTTACTGCTGCCTACTTAATATAACCAGGCTTAAGCACTCGTGGCATCTGAAACAGAAACTGGAGAAAGTCGGTAATGTTTCTCCATTTCCCAAATGATGGCTTTTTAAATATATTTGTTTCAAATCACTATTAAAGGGATATGACTGGGTGGAGGTTGGTTTAGTCCAAGGCAGTTGAGAAACAGACAAGTGAAAATGCAGAAGAAGATAGGCTGGCCTGTGAATTGTTCAAATGCTCCTCTTGAAACAATTCCCAAAAGAGTGTTGAAAGACATTCTCCATCTTGTTTCATGAAGCCAAATCATGATACCATGGCCCTGCACTGGAGTGGCTCTTTCTGCTTGCTTGCTTTGTCCCAAATCCAATTTCCTGTTTGCTATTTTTGCAGTAAAAATGGTTTATTTTTATTTTTTATATATATACTGAATGTGCACTCACAGAGGTTGCCAGGTTTGAGGCATGAAGATAAAACAGTGCTCTTTATATTGCCTTGCAGCAGAGCAGTAATACATACCACACACTGTGTTTAAATCCTTGGTTTATGAAAGTAAGAATAATTTCTACTTTGTGGTTCTTTTGACATTCAAGTGGTGTTTCCTGAGGGAATGAACCAGCCAGCAGAACATTTTCTCAGCTTCTCATGGTTTCACAAACTATACATAGCTCTCAAGGAAAATTGCTAGTGGTGTAAAAGAGAGGCGAAAAATGGACTAAAATTGCTAGAAAGAGGCATAGTTCATTTGACTCTGCTGGCTGCCATAAAGGCACCATATATTTATGAAAATAAGTGCTTGAGTGTTGTGATCCATAAACAAAACAAAATCCATACCCACTGTAATTGGCTGAATGCAAAATTAAATGCTGTAGTCCAAATGAGAAGCCGTAAATTGGTTTTCCAATAAAAGGAAAGAGCAAATAAAGAAGAATTACCAAGTCTGTTTTAAATAATTACAGCAGAAATGCACTGGTCACAAATTGAATCTTACTATACTTGTACTTCAGTGAAAATGTCAGGTCCTGATACAGAGCAAACCAAGTTCATATTATGTAGCTGTTAGCATATAATGTTGTAATGGTTTCATATTTCTGAGTAGTGGGTGGGGAAAAAAGGAATTATTTAAAAAATGAAGGATATAATCAAAGCTCTGTCCATTTTTTATGTATTTATGAGATCTCCAGACCAAGAAGGGATGCACTACGTGACATTATTGAATTTATTTCCTGTAAAATACATTATTTGTGTGCTATTGTTTTGAGTCATCCCAACTTCCTGCAATTTTTTTAAAATCAATATATTATTGAATCCAGGATACAAATATAGAAAGGATCCTTTGGATATTTCTGTATCAATAGAAGGTGATGTGTTTTAACATGAACAATTATGTAGCCAATTTAATACATTTTTATCCAACTTAGGTACCCTCAATTGGGATTTGAATTCCCAATTGTTAGAAATCAGGGAACTGAAACTTGGAAGACATCCAGGTTGAAAATGATTCAGGTTAGGGTTTCTTGGAGAACCTTGACTTTGGAAAGCTCTAATAAGAACTTTGGGTTACTTTGCACATCTATTAAACTTTTTAATTAATTAAATGCTGATCCTATTAACTGAGTTCTTGGAGTTATATAACAAGATTAATTTTGCTTACACATTGAACAAACAACCATAAAATAATTATTCAGAACTCCAATTATTGATTGGATCTTAATAGTATTTTTGATTGATGGATTCAGTAAAACCTATAGTTTTTGCTCCAGCAGAAATTAGAATTTATATTTGAAACTCTTTGGATATTTTAATTAGGATGGTTCATCTTTTACTTCTAGAAAGAAAAAAATAGACAGTTTGAAAATTACTCTGAATTCTAAAGGCCACAATTGCATTCACTTTTGCATCCAGTAAAGATTCACTGCTCATTTTAGGCTTAATACAAAATTATTATTTTCCATTGTCCTGATTTGAGATACCAAACATGAGCTGAAGAGTTTTCACTTCTGATCTTAGCTTAGTCATGAGCTTATTAGATTGCCTTATGCAAATTTCTGTATTTCTGCTACTGACTCATATTTATAATAGTAATAGTAATCCTTGCAGTAAATGACTAAATGAAGTCTATTAAGGTCAGATCAAATGTGTTCGCAATGAAAACTAATTTCAGAGAGGATATAAACCATGTGATTATATTAGAACAACAGGACACTGACTGAATGCAGACACTCATCTTAGATGACCAACCAAGCAGATAACATAGATATGTATGAATGTGTATGAAAGAGAAGACAGGTAGATACAGTATACTGTAGATCTCATCTGACCTGCCTTTGCTTACCAATTTTTTCATAATGTTTAAAGTAGAGCTATTCTTGCCTTTATCTAAGCCTTTCTTGCCTTTCTTCTTCCTCTCCTCTCCTCTTTTTCTCTCCTTCCTTCCTTCTTTCCTCCTCCCACCCCTCTCACCTTTAAGCTACAAAACAGTTTGCATTTTTAAGATCACATGGCAGACAGAATTTGCCTATTCTATTCTTATTTATTTATTTATTTATTGTTTAAATTTATATACCGCCCCATCTCCAAAGACTCGGGGCGGTTTACAACAAAATCAACAAATAATATTCTTCACAATATTGGTTAATTTTGTTGTCTTCCCCTTTTTAAAAAAAAAATCTCTCTGAATAGGAAATGAAGTGGTTCAAAGGGAGAGTTAGATTTTTTTTTGGATTTACATGCGAGTGTAAATCTGAACTGCATTACTATGTTTAAAATCTTTATAGTCAGCTGCACAGTACAATTGAAACCAGGCGGTTATGGCCAGTGCTTTCCAGCTGTTTGAACCTGAAAAGACAAGATAACTTGTTTGCACTTAGGGAGTTAAATGCTGAGCGCATGGAGAAGGGAAGCAGAGAAACATCTAATTGAACATTTAGAAACCTAAGCAATGTCAGAACAATAATTTGGTGTGATGCCTGAATAGCGCTGTCATCTTTCATTTGAGGAGTGAAAGGAGGCATGTGATAACTGCAGAATAGCGCAAGCTGATTTAGACAGCAGCAAAGTACTGTTGCCATAATAATAGCCAACTACAAGCCATCTCAATAAGGAATGTTGTCTATGAAAGAAAGCATTCAACTGCTGGCCTAGTTTTTGCCAGCTGGCTTATGTGTAGCTGTCATCACAAAATTATATATAACACTCAGAAATATTGGAAGTATGGATTTCTCTATATACTGTAGAATGGTAGCTGTACGTGACTAGTTTGCCAACCTAAGGAAGTGGGGTATTTTTTTGTTTTGTTTTGGGCTTTTTGGTACCTTCAAGCTTCTGGTGACTCTTGGTGACTATCTGGACAGGTTTGTAGGGTTTTTTGGCAAGATTTAAGAAGTGGCTTGCCATTATCTGTTTTTTTTTAAGGCTAAGAAGAGGAACTGGCCCAAGGTTCAACTTGGCTTTGTGCTTAGGAAAAGACTAGAACTCACAGTGTCTAGAACCAGGGCTTTTTTTCCACCGGATCTCGGCGGAACGGCGTTCCGGAACCTTTACAGAGTCCGCGTCACGTGATCCATTTCCACCAATCGCGCTCTATCATTTCCGGGGGTTTTTGCGCGACGATGGGGGGGTGCGTTCCAGGCATGAAATGTGAAATTTTCCCCAAGTACCTCCCTGGCCATGGCTCCACGGGTGCGTCTTGGTGTTCATGTGATTGGGTGGGCATGTCTTGGTAGGTGTGTCTTGGTGGTCATGTGACTGGATGGGTGGGCTTGGCCAAGTCCAAGAAATACCAATTTAAGCATTTAATACTTAAAAGAAGCACATTAAATTACTGTATTTTATCCTGTAACTGTTGTATTTTAC
>JAOYMU010000192.1:81611779-81623881 GCA_025802295.1 Psammodynastes pulverulentus | reverse complement strand
TCCTTCTTTCTGAAGTTGCTGTCATTTGGCATCATTACATCTATCACCATTGCTGTCTTCTGGTCCACAATGCTGTCTATTACCACAATGTCTGCTTGATTGACAAGTACTTGCCTGTCCATCTGGATCTGGAAGTCCCGTAGGATCTTAGCCCTGTTATTCTCCACAACTTTCTGTGGAATCTCCCATCTGGACTTGGGAGGGTCTAACCCATATACTGTGCAAATGTTCCTGTGCACAGTGCCAGCTGTTTGGTTGTGCCATTCAGTGTATGCTATTCCTGCTTGTATCTTACACTCTGCCACTGAGTGTTGGATTGTCTCTGAGGCCTCTCTACATAGTCTGCACCTTGGCTCTGTCAAGTGTGGTAGACTTCTGCTTCTGTTTCTGTTTCTGATACTTAGTGCCTGTTGTTGTGATACTATGATCAGTTCTGTCTTTTACTTCAGCCCTTTCCAGTCACTAGTAGGATTTCCTATTGTCAGCAACTTTAACTATCTGATGATGGTACCTTTGATGCAGGATCTTGTCTTGCCATAGCACTTCCTATCTTCTTCCTCCCATGTCTGCTGCTGCCTCAGATGTTCTCTCAGCATCTCATTGGATGCCATCTTACTGAGATACTCCCAGATTCTCTGGGTTTCATTCAGAACAGAGGCTTTAACACTTACCAAACTTTGCCCATCCAATTTCTGGTATATAGTCTTGGAATGTTAGATTTAGGATGGAAACTTCCATACAGTGTGAGGAGATTCTGGTCCTCACATTAGCAGCCTCCATGTTTTTCTTTGGCCAGCTCATTATATTAGCAGGGTATCTAATGACAAGCAGGACATATATATGATAACATGGAACTTGTTCTTCCCATTAAGTTGGCTCTTCAGAGTCAGCTGTCTGATCCTTTTGTGGTACTTGGATGACGATGTCTTCCTTGCGTCCTCATTGTGGTTACTCTGTGACTATGGGATATCGAAGTTTTTGTAGCTGATCTCTATGTATGCTACAGTATATGGTTTATCAGTAGCTTCACCTCCACAGTCTTAACTACCTCAACTACCTATGTTCACTTAACAACCATTGCAAAAAAAATCATAAAATCATGTGCAGTCACATGGTGAACCACTTTATGACCAGCATGGCTTACAACTGTAATTCTGGGCTCAATTATAGTCATAAGTTGAGGACTACCTATAGTTAGATTTGACCTACCACAGTGTTTTTGAAATGGTAGTTTTCAAATGTGTGGAGTTAAAGTCCCAGCATTCTGCTTTAAGAACACATATTAAGGTTGCCAAGTTTGAAAAATGCTGAGCTACAGCATAGTAGTTCTGTTGCTGTTGCTTCTCCTTCTCCTTCTCTAAATGAATCAGTTCCAAATGCTCCCATAACAGCTGGTCACTCTTTTCTGAATGTTTTACAGTTCAGCCTTTCCTTTCTAGTCATGAACTACCACAGTGACGAAGCACTGATAGCCAGCAATGTTTTTGTCAGTTTTGGACAAGCAAATCTATAAGAAGACACAGCAAGGCTCAGTGTGAGCAGACTTGGCCTTTGGGGACCCAGAGAAGCATGGAACCACTTTTTCTATATTAATTTCTCTCCAGCACCCTTCGGCTATCACCTTCTTTAGCCTCTGCTAATTAAAAAACTATCTTTCATTAGGCCTTAGGAGAAGATGTTTCTCTCAGAGCAACCCATGGAAATTGGAAGATGGGAAAGTTCTGAATTAATTCTACACTGCCAAAATGCTATTTTGTTGTCCTGGTTACATAATATGAAGTACATTTTTTTCTTATTAACATTTACTGACATGAATTTGCAGAATAAATGCTAAACCCCCTCCCAATCCTTGACCATTATGAAACTGCCTGTTATTTCAGAAAAGTAGATATTAAAAATATAAGAGTGTGTGGCATTTTTTTAGTCCACACTGTTCAAATAAACTAACTACTGGACAGTTTGATTCATGGTGCATCATATAAGTACATTATCAATCACAATGGCAAATAGCTTGATGTGCACAAAATATAATCCTATTTCTAAAAATATTCATATTAATATTCAAATGTGATGGAAGCATATCAGATTTAATTGGGACACTTATCAAAACACTTTTTGGAGAACTTGAAAGCTTCTTCATGATTTAAAATGGTAATGTCCTATTGCAATACTAAATTTATCATGTTTCTGTTGACTTGTTTCACCTAGAAAGTAATGGAAATAACTATTAATGAACTAGTACTTGTTTCATTTAGATCATGGGTGTCAAACTCAAGGCCATGGGCTGGATTTGTCCCACAAGATGTTTAAGTCGGTGGCTAAAACAGGCTGTGTGCGCCCCTGTGCTTTGTTTTCACCCTCCATGGCCTCCTGCAGCATTCTATCAGCTGAAACTGGGCCAAAATCCATGCCAAAAACTGGGCCAAAAATGGCCAAAAATGGGCCTAAAATGGCTGAAAAATGGGCTAAAAAACTGGCCCAAAAGAGCCCCCAAACTGGGCCAAACACAGTTGAAAAATGGTCGTTTGGTCAGTCAGCAGAGTGTGGCAGGAGGGCCATGGAGGGTAAAAAATAAGGCACTGGGGGGGGCGTGCACTCGGACCCCTGCACCTGTTTTGGCTGGCAGGGTGCTGCAGGAGGCATCTGTCATGCACCCCCCACCGCCGGCCCACAGAAGAAACTACAACGCTGATCCGGCCCACATAGAAATCCAGCTTGACACCCTGATTTCAATTCATTTACATATCTCTTAAAAATGGATTCTTAGAGATTTAGCCACTCTACCCTATTCTGCATCCATATTTTTGGGCAATACTTTGGCCAACAAGTAGCAAATAATCCACACCATATGAAATCTTCTTCACAGAAAGGGCCTAATGTTAAACCTGCTGCTGAAATAAGGGCCTAATATATTTTTAAATTCTTCAGTGTATAATAAGTCTGACTTCAGAATGAATTAACTTAAATATTTTTTACATTTCAGCCCAAACGTTATTACAACTTGCTTTAAACGTTGTACAATGTAAATGGTTGAAATCACAAAGCAGCCTAACTTTGTGCATAGTCAGTTATTTGGTGTTGAAACTCCACTATTTTATAAGAAAAAAATAAAATTCAATTTGCGATTTGTATGTGTGCTATAATTATACTCAAAGCTTTTTGTTATGCATTGTTCAAAGATTTAGACAGTTTAAACCTTTGCAAAAGCCACAATTTAGAAGTAGCAGTAACAGCTGAAATCCCAATGATACTTGACATATTCCTGCTGATACTGTTGCTACTACACTATTGCTTCTACCCAGGGCTTTTCTTCGGCGCCGAAAGGTGCCGGAACGCTTCCCCCATCGCGTGCTAAAAAAACCCGGAAGTGATAGCGCGCGATTGGTTGAGACGGAGCACGTGACGACAGCTCCGAAAAGGTTCCGGAATGCCGTTCCGCTGAGCTCCGGCTCAAAAAAAGCCCTGCTTCTACCATCTCTACTGCTGCTGCTTTGGACTCTATTCTAATCTATTAGGCCTGTAGACAAATCAGCTACAGTATCAGCCAATCAGAGAAGCAGTCATGATGATGTCTGTTGGTGAATTGAGGCATTCCACATTTTGAAGATGCATCTTGGTGACATGCATGTATAAAAAAAAAAATCCCTCAAAATTTTGTAATGTAAGACATTTTTCATCCAAGTGTATACTATAGCTCATTAAGCAAATTATGATGGATGGTTCTAATGTAATGCTTTTTTTTCCCAAAGCATTGCTTGTGAATGATTTATATTACTAGGTTGACAAGCAAAATGTGGAGAAACACATCAAGTTGAATTTACAGGATAGGCCAAAATTCCACTTGTGTTTTAGTCAGGCAAGCCTAACTAAACTAACTAGTTAGGGGTAGGGAAAACTTGGCTAACATCTCTGTTATCTTTCTTGTATTGTCCTCCTCTTGGACAGCAGCAAACAGTATCTCACTAAAGTATATGTCATTGTTTTGAATTTTGTAAATAAACGATAAGAAGTTTAGTCCTGGTATAGGCATGAAAGCCGGCTGGGTGACTTTGGGCCAGTTACTCACTTTCAGCCCAACCCACTTCAAAGGGCTATTGTTGTGAGGAAAATAGGAAGAAGAAAGAATATTTAAGTATGCCTTAAGTTAAAAACAGTAAAGGCAGGATAATTATTTTTTAAAGTAACCCAGAAAAGTTTCAGTATGCTTAGTTATATATAATGGATAGCAATTTCCCTTATAACATCACTGAATTCTATGTATTCAGTTTAGAGTCAGGTGACACAAAAATAAAAATATTTTGTTGTTCAATTGTTATATGAAAAGAAAGGTATTGAATGTATAAGATAGAGTGGCTGTGGGTAATTGGGCTCCCTGGAGATAATAAGCTTTCATTTCTGGCTCTGGATGTGGTTGCACTGCTCCAGATAAACCTGGTGCATGATCTGAGTGTCCTGCTGCACTTGCAGAGGCAATTGTGGCTAGGAGGGCCTTTGCACACCTTCAGGTAGTGCACCAGTTGCACCCATACCTGGATCCAGAGGCTCCATTCACAGTAATTTATGCCCTTGTAATCTCCATCTGAGACTACTGTAATATATTTTACATGGAGCAGACCCCTGAAAACCATTCAAAAACTCCAACTGGTGCAGAATGCAGCTGCGTGGGTAGTAAATAACACCACTTCTGCATGAGTTGCATCAGTTATCAGTATGTTTTGAGGTGCAATTCACAATGCTGGTGGTTACCTTTTAAAGCCCCACATGGCTTTAAATACCTGAGGGATCTCCTTTTTCCAAAGGTCTCTACCATCCAACTAGTTTGAGCAGAGTTGGCATGTTGCAGATCCCACCAGCCAAAGAGTGTCGGCTAGAAGATGAACTTTTTCCACAATGGCCCTTCTGCTCTATGGAACATCCTCCCTTCAGAGATCAGAATGGGCCGAACCCTATTAGCCTTTCACAAGGCTATAAAATAAAATCTTGGCTATGTTCCCAAGCCTGGGGTACCCAATAGGTCAAGGGCTCCATTACTTGGCTGTATTGCTCCTATGTATAATTAATCTGAATGTTTTTAGTATTTTTATTGTTTTCAAATGTTTTGGTATTTTTAACTGTAATATTTTTAATTGTAAGCTGCTCAGAGTCATTGACTGACATGATTGACTAGAGAAATCAAATAAATAAACAAGGAAGGAAGGAAGCACTTCTTAATCCTTTTGAAGTAGGAATGTATGCTGCAGAGCTATAGTGCCTACTGAAATGAATAGAAAGACAGATACAGAATTCATGTATCAAAACAAATATTCTCCCAAGGAAGAAAATGACTGATTTAATGGTATTCTGGGATAGCTTTTCTCTACAAAATAAGCATCTGGTTCATTAAAGTCCAAAATATTTTACTAATTACACATTTGTATTTTTGTCTATGTAATATATGTTGATCACTATATTGTATTGTTTTCAAGCGGGAAAGACTTTGACCATGGAAAAAATGATGAAATGCATTGTTCTGCAGTTCAGGAGCAGACAAACAAATCATGAGAGCCGTTACTAATATACAAAACACATCCTGTGCATTTTCCCCTTCCCTCCCCCAAATCCTCTACAAAGCTTAAACATTACAATGCCTTATTTATTGTATCTGAATGTGTGGTAATATTGTACATAAAAAAGAGAAAAGCCTCTTAATGTTTGGTGTTTTCTTTTAAGCAAAATGAGACAACATAACTAGGTTATCCTCATGACAACTAGCTCCTTTGTCTAATTTCCATTTCTTTCTGTGGCAGCTAAAACACCTTGAAATTATCTTCTCCCGCGTAGAAGAATGATTTTCCCCTTGCTCTGACTGTCAGAGTGATTAGAATTTTAATTAGTAAAGTGGAGAGAGCATCAAGGGAGGAAAATCACTTGGGGAAAAAAAAGGCACATGAAAGAACCACAGTTGCGGGGGAGACAAAGAAACATTTTAGAACCATCTCCCAGCAGGACTGTTTCATCAGCAATTCAAGCACAGCATTAAATTCCATATGGTGCTAACACATTACTGGCCTTCTGCTCCCCACCCCCTCTGACAGCATGTGTCTGCCAGGACATTAGAAAACATTCCTATCGGTTGTTACCCTGAGTAAAGCAAGGTTGTTGGTAGTTGTTGGTCTTGTTTTTGTTTTGCTACATTTTTAAAAACCCTCAGACTACAAAAGCCGATGATATCTGTTGCAGTCCTTTGATCTCCTCCCTCAGACTAGGGATGATAAGAAAAGGAAGTCCTGTGGACAGTCAATAAAAAATTGGAATTACTCTTTCCTTTGTATGTGTGATTTGAATGTGTGTGTGTGTGTGTGTGTCTTAGGGTTCATGTTTGCCCAAGGGTGCTCCCAAAAGGGAAGCATAGTTAAAATAAACACAAAAGAGTTTGTAATAAAATATGCAAATGCTAATGGATATGTGTAGGTGTTATCTTCTTATACATAATTACCGCAGTTTAAATACAGAGATCAATCCCTGAAAATATAGCTTTCTTGACAACCAGGTGAGTTTTGTGCTTGTATTACTAAGCAAAAGTAGTCTGCTTCCTCTTATGGTTTTTGGTCTCCCACTACAGAACCCGTTCAAATATAGATTTGTCTACTGATATGTCTTTAAACACCTGAAAGTGTTCTGGATTCATAAAGACTTGGTTGTTCTTGGTAAATTGTCATTCCTTGTTCATTAAAAGACCTCCTTGGAAGCTCATTTATCATACATGAAGAGCCCAGGTAAATGTATAGTTCTGCTCCATTTAATGTAAATCATCATCGATAGGTGGAACTGGGGTGAGGAGGGGGCAAAGTTTCTATTGTTATGTTGCCTAATCTCTTTAGCACTGTCAAACTCCCAGCCCAGGGGCCGGATGCGTCACATGGTGGCCACGCCCATGCCTGATTTAGTGAAGGGGGGGAAAGTCTCGATACGTCACATGACGCCGTCATGACGCTGTGAGTTTGACACCGCTGGTTTAGAAGAAAAGTTCTGAAGTCTAGCTGCACATAAGTTATTTTTAAGAAAGTGGAGTTAGCCTGCACTTCCTTCATATACTGATCCCCAGATATCTCTAGAAGTCTACAGTGTTTTAAAATATATATTTCAGAACATTTACACTGCCATTCAAGGCACAAGGCACTAACACCAAAGAGCTCAGAGCTACCACTTTAAATTTATCACACTTCCCTGGAGCATCACTCCTAAATGAATATTTAAATACCATTTTAAATGTTTCTTTTTTCACTGAACACTGCAATTTCTATCTAAAACTCAGCAGTGTGCTTCTGAGGGTGGGAGATACCTACATGACTATTGAAATAGGGGGAGAGGAAAAACTACTTGATAGAGAAAATAAGAAGATTTACATTATTTTAATAGGACAAAAATGTCATCTATAAATCAGCCATCGTACAAATAGGAGAGTCGTGGCAAATCTAGAAATCCACAAGCTATAAACAAGAGTCTATTTATCTAGTTATTTTAATGTCCATATTAATTTCATCAATGGTTTCCTTAACTGCAGATTTTCTAAAGAATGCTACTCTTCTAAAACACATACAGAGCATATACTAGTAGCCTTTCCTGCGGGAGTCAGAATTTGCTTTTTTGCAAGGTTCTGTGCCTTTATATAGAGAACATTGTCCAGTGTACACTTTGTACATTTTTAGAGGCATCCAGTTTAATGAATATAAGTAGACCTGGCATGCAGCCTGCTTCTTGCCCCTTATAATTTGCTCTCTGTGTTGGAAAGGTCCAAAGATATTGCTTGAAGTTATGCAGCTGACACAGCTGCTGAAATATTTATTATAAGTTTCAAACCATTATATCTTTTTTCCATGTCTAACCAGTCTGCTATTGTTCCCTGTACAAACTGGTATAGACAAACATCCCCCTAGGGTAACAAGCTAATTCTCTTGACCTTTTCTATCAAATCAAAACAACTCTTGACATTGTAACTCGTGACAATCAATCTGTAAAAGAATCTGTTCGTTTCAAATAATTAGAGGCAAGTTTTAAATATAAAGTTGAAAATGAATTTTTTTGCATATACTGATAACATTGAGATGATAAAAAAATTAAAACTGTGTTCAAAATATAGCTCTATATAATAGACCTTAATGCCATTTTATGGAATAATAATTATAGAATTGTAACAATATTTTTTTAGATTTGCAATGTGTATACACAATTCAAATTTAATTCTAAATATGGAACACATCTGTTTTGTATATTCAAATATTTACTTTAATGCTTTGCACCAATAAAATAAGCATCCCATGGGGCTCTTGAAAAACATCTGGACGTTTTGATTGGTTCACTGTGCAGCTGTGTGTGTGTGTGTGTGTGTGTGTGTGTGTGTCCACATGGATTGGGGGATTTTCTGCCATTCTTCTTTGTAAATCCTCTCAAACTCAGGAGGCTGGATAGTGATCATTTTTAGACAGCCATTTTCAGGTTCCTCCAGGGATGTTCGATAGGGTTTAAGATGATTATCTTTCTGGAACTCTGTCCCATCTTTACGCAGGATTTCTGGAGCTCAGTCAGAGTGACCATTAGGTTATTGGTTACTCTCTTACTAAGGCCCTTCTCCCCTGATTGTTCAGTTTGAGCAGGTGACCAGCTCTTGATTGTGCCAGTTCTTCCATTTGAGAATTATGGAGGCCACTGTGCTCCTAGGAGCCTTCAGTGCAGCAAAAATTTTATTGTAGCCTTTCTCATAGCTTTTGCTCTGCTACAATATGCATTGTCAGCTGTGAAGCCTTCTATAGAGACTGTGTGCCTTTCCAAATCATGTCCAATCAATGTAATTTACCACAGGTGGACTCTAATCAAGGTGTAGAAACATGCCAGCTACAATCAACAGAAATGGGAGACACCTGAGTTAAATTTCGCATGTTGTTGCAAAGGGCCCGAATACTTATGCCAAAGTGATATTTCACTTTTTTATTTTTAATAAATGTTACATATGTTTCTAAACTTCTGTTTTTACTTTGTCGTTATGGGGTATTGAATGTAGATTAATGGGAAAAAAGGAATTTCAACATCTGCATGTTGTTTGTGGGTTGACAAAATCAGAAATGAGATGATAAGCCACCTGGGAAAGCCAAGGAAATCATCAAAACCATTAAAAAGCAAAAGTTAGAATATTTCAGACATGTGATGTGACACCTGGGAAAATATGGCATACTTCACTTAATCCTCCAGGGAAAGATTAAAGGCAAATGAGGTCCAGACATGGCTTCAAAATCTGAGGGACTGATTTGGATAAAACTCAGCAGCACTTTTTCGTGCAGCTGTTGATAAAAATAGGATCGCCAACATGATCGCCAACGTCCGATGATGGATATGGCACAAGAAGTAGTAGAATCAGGCTGCAACATAACAAAATTGACAACAGTGAAAGGGATCTGAATACTTTCTGAATGCACCGACACAGGGAAAGAGAATTATTATGAAATTTAAAATGTCCGAATTCAATCAAATCATTTCCGTACTTCAGTATACTTAAAAAGGCTTCGTAGGACTATAGCCCCCATGCCATGAAATAGTCACTAAATATAATCAGTTGTGAACAGAAATCCTATCATTTCTTTCTTGTCAAACAAAAGCTTTCAGCTTGATGCTAGTGAAATATAGTATATACCATTGTTGTTATTTTAGCGTGTTTGATGCAAATGTTAATTCCTGCTTATTTATACTGCTATGTACTTTTGGAAACCCAAACCCAATAAAACACAACCCCCTTTGAGACTGAATGTCTATTAAAATATGAGAAATAAGTGGCCACAAAAGTAACGTTCCAACAGTATCACAATAATCCATTCAAACAGTCCTGATAGTCTAATTTAGGGCTTCCTGCAGCTTGATGTGGCCATCAAGCAATTTTCTGGCAAAAAGCAATATTTGCCACTGTTGATGAGTCCAAAATATACCCACATAGGCAACAACTATAGTGACTGCAAAGCTTTCCCAAAACTACACATTAATATTTCAGTATGATCTGAGCTTTAAATAAGAACAAAAGGTTATTGGGAAATAAATAAATATTAACAACCCAGAAAGCATTCGTTTAAACTCATAAACTGAATGATAAACAGACAAGTAAGATCTCTCCATCTGTAATCTGCTCCAAATAAAAAAATGATAAGATGTCATTAAATGATCGTACTAGTATTCTAAAAGTGAAGACAAATATGTTTTAAAAAAGAACTATGGCAGCATTTAAGTCTGGTCTTGTATATTTTCATTTCCCTTTATTTCATTTATATCTGCCTTTTCCACCATAGGCAGAAGCATTGCAGTGGTGGCAAAACATGCAAGATGATCATGATAGAAGCCCCACCTATTCTGAACATCATATCCATGTCACATCCAAGCATAAAGGGGCTGGTGCAAGACATCAATTGTCCTGCTGAAACCTCCACTTTTCACAGGCACAGAGCCATGGAGATTGCTGACTAGGCAGATCAAGGCCACCTAACCGGTTTTTTGCTGTTTTTAATGTGTCATGTAACTACCCATAAAATTAGTCCAGTTGAGTCTTTTAAAATTCTATATATTGATTTATCCAGTCTCCATAAGTGATTAGAGCTTCAAATAGCAATGTAGAGAGCATGTCTAAAATTGCACTGATGGACCCTAGGTCACCCTCAATCTGACTCTCAGATCTCTCCAGTGCCTCCCTCTTCTTTCCCAGTTCAATTGAAGGTTGTCAGTGGAAGATTCTTCATAGAGAAAGCTTCCACTTGAAATCCACTTGAAAACTGTGGGATGGTAGGTGAAATGGCTTTGAAAGACTGTGCCCAGAGATGCTATCTGTTGAATGATCAGATAGGAGATAGCATAGTCTACAGCCAAGTAAGGGGTGGAGCAAGAGGGTCAGAAAAGACCATCCCTAATTTCTTAGGATACAAAGAAGATGGGGAGAATCATACTTTTAGACAGGCAAGATTCTATTACTGTAACCTAATAATAAAGTAGAATTAAATCATCTGGTCATGTTTCATGTCCAGTCCACCAGCGATAGCAGATGTTCGTCTACCTACAGAAAAGGAAGTAACCAATACTTAATTCACTGGAATCTTCCAAATATGACAAATACAATTCTCCAATTTAAAATGGAGGGTGGGGGAATGGAGTTAAATGCTTCTGTAGAGAACTCTGCTCAGTTTAACTATATTTCTTTTCAGTTTATTACCATTTCTTTTCTACTGTTATCTTTCACATCTTTTAAAGCCTACTTAGCCTTTTTTAAAAAAAATAGAGACACACAGAGAAAAACAATATTGAAATACTCTTGTACTTTTTCAGACCTTTCTTTCATTTATAAATAGTGCTGTCATTTCATTACATGATGGTCCACACTCAAGCTAAATTTTCTAGGAGGATGCAGGAAATAAAGTATTTGAATATTATTGTTATTGTTGTTATGTTAAGATTATTCAAACCTGCAATCAGATGTGATTATGAATATTCCATTTTCTTCTCTCTGGGCATGCTTTGAAAAAGAAAAGAATTGACAGAACTTGGCTCTGGAAAGAAGTGTAAAGCTGTACAGAGCTGTAAATAACACTGAAGCCTCAAAAGCATCTATGCAATGCTAAGCTAGTCCCAATGTAGATATTTGAAGTTCAGAAGATGCTTCTGGATACAGATAAATTTTGCAGGACTTGTTCTGAGAAGCTACCAAGCAATCTGCTTTCATTGTATACATTCAGTATAAATTCCACATTTCTCAAAACAACTGAAAGCTTATATGAAGAATGAGCATCTGACTCAGTGCTTCATTTTTAATTTTCTGCTATCGTCTCCTGTGGAATACCAAGCCAATAGAGGGATCTTTACTGAATTTTCTAAAGCAAGCAGAGCACCAGGATCCTGGCTAGGTTACAATGGAAGTAATAGAAAATGTGTAACCACTGTCCTTAATAAGGTTTTAATCATATTTATGTGAGTTTATGGGTTTGGTGTATTTAATTTTTAGCCTGGATTAGGATACCGTAAAACCTCTATTTGAGCGCCACCTCGGCGGAAGGGTTGAAAAATAGAGCGCCACCCTCTATTTGAACGCCACCCTTTATT
>JAOYMU010000192.1:81585063-81596813 GCA_025802295.1 Psammodynastes pulverulentus | reverse complement strand
TAATTTTTAAGGGAGCTGCGGACAAAATCGGAAGCACTTAAGGGAGCCGCGAACCGGAAAAGATTGGGAACCACTGAGCTAGAGACTGCATCTTTCCTTTCAGTGTATTGATATTATCCTCACCCTTTCAATAACAGCTGTTCCTATCCAGAACTATAGATTACTGTTGTTAGGCCTTGTGAAATTAGAATCACACTTATGAGAATAGCTGGACTTGTCTTTATATTGATAAAAAATATCTGATATTTAGCTTTATGTTGTTTTCTGATGTACAATACCTCCATGCAGCAAAAGCATAATAATTAACAATGCAAATAAATGTAATGTATTGTAGGCTGAGAAACCACTGAACTTTTCTATTCTTTTCTCAGTTTAATTGATTTCATTTGACAACAAGATACACACACACATACACACACACACAAACACACACACAAACACACACATACATACATATATTCATATATGTATGTATGTTTGTGTATACCTACAGATACCTATACACCATATATACCATATACATATATATAATCAGTGGATAAGGTGACATTATCAGGCTTTAAATGGAAATAGAATGGTAATAGAATATCTTGACATTTGGCAAATAAGCTCAAATGAGAAAGTGAGAGAGAGAAAGAGGGACAGGGAGGGAAGGAGGGAGAGAGTGAAAAAGGATGAGGCAGTGTGATGTAGTGGTCTGTGCATTGGATTATGACCAGTGGTGGGCTGCAACCCATTTAACAACCTTTTTGTGTGAGTGTGCACACCTAACGCGCTTGCGCGCAGCATTCAAAATACAGCAATTTGAAACTCAGCTGCTTACCTTCTAGGGCAGCCCCGGTAAGAAGAACAGCTGAGGCATCAAAATCAGCTGTGTCTCGTGACTCGGCTGAGTCAAAAAGAAGAAAATATAGGACAGGATAGGGCGGTGTCAGGTGGCGGGGGCAGCTGATGGTTGGAACTATCAGTTCGCTAGAACTGGTCTGAACCGGCATCAGCCCACCACTGATTATGACTGCAGAGACCCAGGTCCAAATCTCCTCTTAACTGTGGAAGTTCACTGTGTGAATTACATCTGTCAATCTGTCTCAACCCAACCTACTTCATAGAGTTGCTACTGCAGTGAGAAAATGAAGGGATATTCCAATGTTAACTTAGTTAGAGAAAAGGTGGGATAATGTTAATAGGATGCTACTGTATTTATCACCTAAGATATACACCTTTAAACTTTCCCTATTTCTGACCTGTCTCTTTCAAGAGACAATGCATCCTTTATTTACAAGAAAAGCTGAATTCTATACTTTGTATTTTAAAAATGGTTGTATTATTAATATCCATTTTTTAAAAAGATGTTCTGACAACAATACAAATCTGCTCATAAAGTATCACCAGGAAACCATGTTAAATTCTATAAAGCAGAGTTTATGGAATATAATAAAAGCAGCTTTTCTACCACAATGGGTAACAAAGGCACAAGCACCTCAGAGATACTTTTGCACTTAGTGGTTACATCTGCCATTATCAAAATTGCATGCAGAGATGTGAGAGAGTTCAAAAACCAGTCAAATGAGTGCTGTGTGGAATGCACAGAGAGCAAAAGAGGAGCTTTGGGTTAAATAACAGCACTAAATCATGTCTGCTGTCCATGATCAGGAAGGTAGGAATCAATGTTGTGCTCCAGAATAGTTGTTTTCTCCTAATAAAATACGGACACCAATATTTTATCCTTTCGTTCCAAGGAAATGTAATCGGCTTACTGAAATCCCAGGCATGTCTTGCAAGAAAGTGTGATTGTCTGATAGAAGCAACATTCCCTTCCAACTCCTAAGATCAAAACACTTCAGTGCTGGCATCTATAGACTTAGTTGCCAGCTCAGCAGGGCAAATTTCTCTGTATCTTTCATTAGAAGGGCCATCTGCAGACTGCTGCAAACATTTTTCTTAGCAAAAAAACCCCAAACAAACAGGGGAACTGACCAAGTATGATAATAATGATGAGCTATCTTTGAACAAGATGTGATTTCTTTTTCATGATTCAAAATCTCCTGGAGTTCAGACTAGACAATTTCCAAATAGTTTCCAAGAGTCCATTATTCAATAAGGCCTTGGAGTATATACTGGTATCTCAGCTCAGATCTAAGATACTTTGGTTGACATAAGATACTTTAGTCTATTTCTGTTCTGCTTCAGGCTTAGTAACAGAACAGGCAATGTATTGATCACCTGAAACATATTCTGAGACTAGAGAAAAAAATCATCCCTGCTGGTTGTGTTGGAATTGGCAGTGACCTTTGATACTCTTAAAAGACGCTTTCTGAAGTTGGTACCTACATGTATGGTGTGTGTGTGTATGCATGTGTGTGTGTGAGAGAGAGAGAATCTAGATGTATAAGGATATGTGTGTGTAGGTAGAAGCAAATATATGGATCTATCTGGCTGCCTGCCTGCCTGCCTACCTACCTACCTAGCTATTCTCTAGCTATCATCTAGCTATCATCTATGTATCTATCTATGTATGTATATCTATCTATCTATCTATCTATCTATCTATCTATCTATCTATCTATCTATCTATCATCTATTCATCCATTAATATCCAGGTTATCAAGCAATGGAAGTTGTATACTCAGGTTTGGAGTTTAGACACATTAAATCTCAATTCTGAGTATTTAGGTTTATCAGGTGTTCTCATCCATAGTACATATTTGTCTCTATAAAACATTTATTACGTTTATTTTACAAGCCAGTCCAGGTCAGAATTCTGTCATCGAACTATTAATGGATATGATTAAATTGCATGTAACTTCCTCATTAAAAAAAAAAACAACCTTTCTTGACAGATTAGTGCTGAACTATGAGGTCATAAGATGTGATACCAAGCTATCTAAATGTCATATGCTCCCTAACTTGCTTATTGGGTTTTAAGATCTTGGACAAGGGCTCTTTAATTCCACCATCCATTTCAAACCGGGCCATTCTCAAGCTAAGGAATGAGCCTCTCTTTTTCTCTGTAATCCCCAGGCTGTTATTCAAACATGTATTTAATATATTTAAGCAAACCCTTATAGGCTTAGTTTCATTATGTTTTAAATTAATTTTTACTTTTTACAAATTCCCTACATTAGGCACCATTCATTATCAGATATACAAAATAGATATCCAGTAAATAAAATAATAAAAGTTAGACACTAGTTGCTACCTAACCCTGAATTTTAAACTCAAGATTTATTCTGGACCTAAATGAAGCAAGCCATTGGCCTACCTAGTTCAACACATTTCCAGGGGTTTCAGGAAGACAACTTCCTCAGCCCTACTTTGAAATGCCTGGGAGTAAATCTGGGAACACTCACTTCTGAGACAAGTGTTTTACCACCATGCAACTTAACTTTAAGTCATTCTCATATTGTTATCAATACACTATGAAAAAACATGCTTTTAATCTAGAACTCATCCCCTCTGTCTATAGGAGGCAATAAAAATATATTATGAACTTTTATGGAGTCCAACTCTTTGGAAAGAATTACAAAAATGCATTTTGCTAAAGGTTATTTAATTTTCAAGGGTAAATGTGAGACATATCTGTTCCTTTGTGAACAGCAATAGCACTTAAACTTATATACCTTCAAGGTTTTTTCAGGGTATGGACAAATTTTCTGGTGAGTTCAAAAACAGCCAGATCCATTTTTGCGGAGCCTTACTTGAAATAACATGGGATTTGAAGGGAGAATTGAGCAAAAAGAATGGAAAAAGCAAAATAGGAGAAAATGCTGAAGAGGCTGAACAAGAACATAAAATGCATTGCAGTTCCAGACCACTGCCCAAGAGATCTTTAATAACTTCTCTACATTAAGAAAGATGAACTCATGACAGTAGGCAAAAACATTTTCAGGGAGCCGTGACTGTTATACTCCATTAAATAAGGTTTGGAAAGGTTTTAATAGAGGCAATTCCTGGATAAAATAGATAAATAGACAGATAGATGATAGATACATTTTGACATTCTTTAAAAATGTGCCATATGTACCTCACACTGAAACAGCAGTTACTCAGCTGTCTAATTTCAAGTTCAGTATTCATTTAAAAAGCTGAGATTTCCCTGGCCACATAAATAACTGTAGAGATATAGAACGATAACATCAGGTGTGGTGGGAGGCAATGACAGAAGATGAGAGAGCTTCTGTAGATCACAAAATAACTACATTTTTGTCTTAATTGGCAGCTTCTTTGGCCTCATTATCCAGGGGGATTCACACTAGTTACAAAAATACCATGTAACTATAAAATGTGATGATGTAACTCACATTGGACAGAGTTAATTCAGAGGTAAGGTAGTGAATGTTTTCTGAGGTATTTTCCCAGAACCAATTCTTGATATGCAATGACAGTATTATTGCTACAAAGATAGCATTTTTGCTATCTTAATCATAAAAAGGCTCAGAAGCAACTGTTAATTAAAACTGCAAAGGAGTTCATTTCAAAGTGCTATAAACTGAGAGTTGAAGTTTGCATGAATTCTATTCAGACCCTTTCATTCCTACTCCCGTAAAAGAAATCACAAACCTCAGAAAAAGTAAAAAAGTGAAAGATTTTTTAGGAGTCATTTTGTTTTAATCTCGTCGCTGTTTATTTACCACTTCATAATCAATTTCTTTTCCTTGTACATATTAGCCATACATTTTAGTGTATTCAGTTCTGTTCTGTCCACCTGAACTATTATTCTTTGGTAGGGTTCTAAAAATCAAAATATATTAAACTGAGATATCTTAAATACTTAGGTTCTATAGGAAATAATCCCTTCTTTCCAGAGTCCCTCTCACAACCCTAAAAGCTGACCCCTGGCAGCCAACACTTTTTTTTTGGGGGGGGGGGGGATGACTATAGAAATTCCTTATACAGGGAAAAAGTTGTTAGGATCAATTCTTTGCCTGTCATAATAATTTAATACTGCAGCCATTTTGCACTATTTTTGAAAGAAATAACTTAATAAAAATGCTTACCTATGGTATGTCCCTTTTCCTTTTTTTTTTAAAAATGTCAATGCAGAAAAAAATACCTCTGTATGCTTCAGTAATAAAATCTGCAATAATATATTTTCTACCATGGCAAAAGCCAGGAAGCAATAACTCTTTCTTTCTTGGGGAAAAAAATAAGGCACGTCCTCATTTTTGCACAAGACAAATAATTTCAAAAAATGTCTGTCAAATGAAACAAAGTATTTTGCTAGCCCAATTGTCTATTTTTAGGTGATAAAATTTAAATGACTGAGCTTTCAGCCCGGCAAATAAAGAATATAAATCAACTTTGAAACTTGATGCTATTTATTCTTGCCTAGTACAAATGTATAAACCCAAAAAGAGTTTAAGATACTTGCTATTTCTGGTTGCTACGCATTTAGTTTACTTTCCTGATGGTTAATTCTTACAACTAAGACTAAGCAGCAAGCTATGAGTCAAATGACAGTTTCATTCAGTTAAGTTAATGCCGCAACTGCATGATATTGCACTCACTGTTAACATTTTGTCAACCAGAATCTCGGCATAAGAAAAAATATATACCAGCACACATGTAATAACATTTACAGCATTCTCAGAGGAGAGTAGGGAAGAAAGAAATTATACCAAGCTAGTTTTATTTATTCTATGAATTTTTAGAATACATTAGAAAACATTAATATTAAAAAAATTGTGAGCAGTGTTATAAAAGATCCACCATTCAAATTTCCATGAATTTCACATTTCAGTTATTGATATTCTGGTTTTTAGGAGGTTTTTTTCTTTCTACTTAGACATTCTCAGTTGAAGTAATAATGAACTATCTGAGGAAAAATATATATGTATCTTCAAAAAACTTTGGAAAGATATGTGTTATGTTTGTAGTAAGGTTTTTAAAAAAAAAATATCCAACACTAATTAGGCAGTACCAATCATAGATTGGTCACTCAAAAGTTTGTTTTGTTTATACAAAAAAGATACATGTTTGTCCTTTTCCTCTACTCTTTTCTGATTTATATAATCTTGTGCATTTTAGTATGGGCTGCGGTATGGTTAAATAGGCTAATTCTTATAAAAACTGGCATGCCATTCTTTTTGGACACTAAGTAGATTTTAAAAAAGATTCTCGTGCCATTCATATTTTTTTCTGAAGCCAATGTGCCTAACCGTCCCTGTCCTAATGTTCTTTTTATTCATACTTATTTATACTTATATGTTTATATGTTATATTCATACGTATACTTGTTTTTCTCATATATGCTTGATAAATACATTTACAAATTTGCAAAGAATTAGAATTCAGATTTAGGAGAGAAACCTATTTGAATCCAGAACAGATTGCTATATTATACATATTTAGAAGAGATAGACAGATCACATGTACTACACATGATCTCAAAATTGGTATCAGTGTTCATAATTTAGCAAAATGATAAGAGTTAAGCATGCATGCAAAGATATTTTTGATCTTAACATTTGTTATGCTAGTTTCCCACATGAGATAGTTTGTTCTTTGTGAACAAGTTTGCAGTCTGGCTGCATTTATAAGAAGTCTTCAGCATAGGTGGATCAAAAATATCTGAATATGATTAACAATAATGCAAAATACCCAGTACAGTTGGAATATATAGAACCAAGACTTGACCCTTTTTCTTGAGAATCAGCTCATTTAATCCAGCAAGATCTACCTTTCAGTAAATATTCAATGTGATGCAACATAGGTTTTCTCTTTTAAATAGCATTAAAATAACCACAGTTAACATTACTGGAAGGTTAATAAAAGACCTTAAAGGTAGATGTTGTTCAGCTAAATTTTGCAATGTTAATCCATCCTACACATTTGCCACATGGACCTTTGTTTTATAAAGAGAAACACAACTTTGGATGTATGATTAGCCTCGGTGGTACATTTATAACTGTAATCAAAAGTGTATGACATGAGAAGTTGCTGGAGAATGCTTTTGAAGGAAGATGGCATCATTGATCTGACATGGCCTCTTTTTCTGAGTCCAATCATAACCAACAGGTAATTGATCTGCAATTCTAACCTCTTTACTCTTCTATGAATAATTGCCCAGCAATAATAACATTTATTTTCTTTCAACAGCATAATTGCAGCACACCGAGTTAGACTAAGGGTTTTAAATCAATATTTTGATAGGACTTTAAGAAGAGGCATTTCTTTTAGTAACAGCCACAAAAGGATCTATGTAACAAAAAAGGTAAAATGCACACATCAGTGATGATTTAGTGGTATGACTAGTGCAATTAAAATTAATGCAAATATTATTAATTAATAGTAACAACTAGGGGCAATTTTGCTAACAAATGCCACTTCACCTTATTTCTGAAAAAGCAGCAGCTCATTAAGAAATTATGGATTGCCTAGCTTTAGCTTCCTTAGTACTACTGATGTTCTGTAGAAAAATTGAAACAATACCAGCCATAATGTTGAAAAGATTTGATATAGTATGCAAGGGAAACAAGGAAATCAGTCATCTGTCATGTTGCAAGATTGAAAATATAACCATATTGTTTACAGAATCCACAAATTGACATAATTATTCCCCTGATGCAGACTGATATTATCAGCAGAAGACATCTAATTAAGCCCTTAGGAACAAATATGGTTTGGGGAGAGCTCTCCATTTTGGTCCACCTGGCTGGACTCACTCCTCCCCCACCCCTTCTCCTCTGCACCAGAAAATTGCGAGGATGAGCATGGGAACTGCTAGTAGTAGATAACCTGGTTTACTGAAACATGGATATATGAACAGTTGAAGAAACTATATCAGAACCACCACCCTCAATATACCCATTTGATAAATCCCAAATTTACCATAAATACAACCCTATTTCCTCCAGTAAAAAAAAGGGAATGGACAAAAGAGTAGAAAAGGACATGGAAAGTAAGGAAACAGTGAAATATTCCTCCCACTGCTTCTCTGCTACCAGTTGTCTCTTATTACAGATAGAGAAGGAAAGATTAGGATGTTATGACGTGACTTCATTGTAATATGCAACTCATCCTTAATAATTTGAAATAGGTATGTGGGTTATTTTAGAAAGTAAAAACAAAACTGACCCTTGACATCTGAGTGTGAACTTTTGAACAAGCAAAAGTTAAATGACCTAATTGTTTTCAGAAGGATTACCAGACACTTGATCAAAAAGTAAGTACCATTAAGAAGATCCAGCAAGATGTATTAATTCATCCATTAAGATGGCAATAAATCCTACCTCACTATTGTACAAACAAGTTGTATATTAAGAAAAAAGGAATTAATTGATAAATATGAAGTGTCTACCCAGTGAAGAGAATGCCTCATCTATCTCTGTAAGATTAAATGTACAGGTCTGTTTTTCTCACTTCTGGAGAAGATACTTTTTCTGAATTTCTGCATCACATATATCACAAATCCTTAGTATGAAGAACATTAGCAATATTAAGGAAAATCATATTGTAATGACAGTAGCCCAGGTATCTTGGTGAAGAAGATAGTCATGCTGTATCTTGTTGCAGTTGAACTATAGCATGAGAATTTCAGTGGAAATAGGAAAATAAGAATTTCTGCCCAAGTGCTTTAAGAATATTTGAACACTATTTCATCCCCCTATGTAATTATACAATGATATGTTGATAGTTAATTTTAAAATAATGTAATGATTGACACATTTATTATTAAATACCCTTAATTTTATAAAGTATGTCTTTATTTAAATTAATTTCCACATCCTGAACCAGAGAAGGTGAAGTCCATATATCATTTTGCTAATCTACAATGCAGTATAATTTTGGTCCAGCATGATGTATTAAGTCATCCATTAATGTTTGTAATATGGGTGAGTCAGGACACTATAATATGTTTAACAAGCCAGTAGTTTAAATTTCTTGGTTTAGCATTATGCATGAATAGAGAGTCTTTGATGTATAATATCTTGACTGAGTATCTTTTTCCCCTTCTATCCTCTTTCTATATACAGAAAAGCAGAAGTAGACTTTATCCATATTTATTTAACTCACTCTCCAATTCAGAAAACATGCCCCACTAAAGATGTAATAACTAAGTCAAAAAACCTTTAAGTGGGAATAAAATACCTGCAAAAACATTTAAATTGTAATTTAACCTTTTCAGTTTCTTCTTGAACTGTTGTAATATGAAAAAAAGAATCAAATGCATACATTGCTTTTACCATTCAGATTCTCTTGCAAAAGAATCTCTGAAGAAGAACCATATAAAGCTCAGGTATCTGTTAAATTATTCCTATCTCTGCCTTTGGCACATCTAAGAAAATGATGTTAAAGGTAATCTCTGGCAGGTTCTGCAAATTCAGGAGAAATCTCTTGTAATATCCTGTGTATCAGGAATTTGCTTTAAGAAAATAGAAGACCTTTGTGAATGGCAGTGAGCTAAATTTGATCAACACTTTCCATTTGCACTGAAAACTGAAAGCTGCAATCATTTATTTAATCTTAATGAAGACATAAGATATTTGGACACAAATGTTTTGACTCAAAAGTCATTTTTAGTGCAAGAAGATGTCTGTTGATACTTACCATAAGAAATCATATTTTATATTAAAATGAAAACACCTACAAATTAATTAGTTCATTTAATCAATATGAGATGAAACCAATAAATTCTAAATCATTCTCATTGCTCTTATAGTGCTAAGAGACATTTAACTTTGCAAATTCTGAATGGCAGATTACAAAATTGCCATTTCCTAAGATTAAAATGAGAAATACATTATTTAACCAGGCTAATAAATGACTGAAATGCCTCTGTTAACATCAAAATCCCATAGCGTGTTCCATTCATTGTTTTTGAATCTCTGAGCCTGATTAGGGCATGTAGTCTATAATAACCCTGAGAGCACTGAACATATGTTCCAGGGAAATGCTGTCAAGAAAAAGGAAAGGGGAAAAAAACACAACAACCTCTAGGTAATCTCATTTATCTCTGTCACCCTTAATACACACACTCACTTATTCAGCAGTTACACAGAGAACTAATATATCTTGCTTATTATAATATTTTTGTTAGAAATGGTGAGCTTAACCTAGCTCTAATGAAATCACAAAAATAATCCATCATTTAGTTCAGTTAAGTTCATATTCCTGTTAATAATCAACTACCAATTGGAAACCCATGTTCCATGTGTGCAAAATCCCTTTTTACACACCTGGTCCTCAGGACCACCTATACGGGTATGCCTGACAGCTGGATAATATAAGTGTGGATCTGCTGATTCTGTATTTCATATCTATGAATAAGAGAAGTCCATCTGACAAGCTAAAGGGAAAAGCTAAGGTTTGGGAGCTACCATATTCTTAATAGTAAACTGGGGAAAAATGTTTCACATAGTATACTATAATTTCTCCAAATAAGAATGAATTGGAATGACAAGCTGCAATATTTTCCTAATTTACAAATCAGAACTTATGTTTGATTCAGCCACAATAGAAGACTGTAGTTTACAAAACACAAAAAAGTTATTTATATATAATCAGCTCTTTGGATGGATCACAAAATAATTCAAAGAGGAGGGAGCTATTGAAAAGTGCAGTAATAAAGTAGCACAAGGGAAAAAATGAATACATAAAAGCCACAGGCACTTAAAATTCAGAATTGGATTGTCACAGTCTAATATGCCAAATAAAAATGCATTTACCTGCATTGGGATGGCAGCAATATGTGATGTGAGGAAAGATATACTGTGAATGAGCCACTGCTGCAAATTAAATTTTATTAAAGAAGAAAAAGTTAGGAGCAATCCTGCAATAAACCGGGGATGATCCAAAATCTGAACCAACTATCAATATGTAAAAGATGATGCATGAACCAACAGCTATTCAACTCCCACCCACTACAAAAGTTGGGGAGGGTGTTAGAAATCACATTATTTTCTTTCTTTTTATAAATACGCTTTAAATGGCTGCAGAGCATCAAGGGTATACTAAGTGTGACATTTCATTTAAAATAGTTAATGATGTTTTTACCTAGGCAGTCACTCATCACTGGTTTTTGTGGTAAGGTCTTCATAAATAATGTGGTTTCTCTTTTCATTTTGCAATCTGACAAAATGAAAATTGAGATGCTGTATGATGCTTGCATTTTGCTGAGTCATCCAGAAAATCTAAGCTGACGTCTTCTGGCATTCCTTGAGCTACTTAATAAATGTCCCTCAGTGTAGCTGGGTGGCTCAAATGATCCTACAACCATGTAATCTCTGGAATGAATTTGCTGCAAATAATTGTCCTCTGTTTTGTTTAGCAAATTGTTTAATTTTCAGGTAACAGTAAGAAACCTTTCTCTGCTAATTAAATATCTGCAGTGAGAGTCTGCAAAATGAAATGAAAACCTGGCTATTTTTATTTCTTGCTGACAGCCTTCCAGCAATCTGGCCAAAGCATAGCACATAAATATCAAATGTGACATTCAAAAGCCCTGAAGTCCTATAAAATAGTTGCCAGCAGTGCCAAATCCAACAATTAAATGCAACTAAGGAAGAGAATGGTTACACAACCTCACACAAAGTCTGATAAATATTCTATAATCTGGATCCATCTTCCACACTTTGACCAGACTTCCATACAAAGTAGCCAGTGGTGGGATTCAAATAAGTTAACAACCAGTTCTCTGCCCTTATGATCATCTGGGTAGGCGGGGCTGGGTGATCATGTGACTGGGTGGAGCTCAGGCGACAGTAAGTCTGGGCGTATTGCCAAGAACCTTTAGCTGTTGTATGGGTTAA
>JAOYMU010000192.1:81518448-81529710 GCA_025802295.1 Psammodynastes pulverulentus | reverse complement strand
ATAGAAATGACAAAAAAATCAAATCTAAATTAACTCAATTCAAAATTAATAGGTTAAGTTCGAAAAAGATTTAATTTTGGTTGAGTTTTGAGGAAAAAAAATTATGATCCTAAAATGTCTCCTTATATATGTAATATTATTAATGTCAATGGAAACATGATACTCTGTGTAGATATATGATGTAAGCATTGATCAAGGGAGAATACCACAAGCGTGACTTCTTCCACACCATGTGCAACAAAACTGTATGGATATATTTCATGTAGCCACCATAAGTAAAGCTTATTTCAACATTGCATTCATGTTTTTAATCACTACTTTATATCATAACTGCCAGTCTATGAAAGTAGGAACACAGATAACTATTATTGTTGCCTAAGAAGGAGACGTATTTTTCAAAATCCAAACACTAAGTAAAGAAAATGATATACCAAGGCCTTCTTAAGTTATATAAGAAGAAAGTTTGGATTTTTTTTTAAAGGTGGGAATTTTAAATATATACCTTATAAGTAATTCCCCTAGCAGGAATGCTTTGGATGATATAATTTTTCATTAGCACCAGGTATTCAACCACCATACATCTTTGGAAAATTGTAAATAACTTTGACATTAAGAGTTTTGCTCCTCGGTGATTTATTATATGTATGCCTCATAAAGTTCTTCCCATGAGAGTTGTTGAAGTATAACATGCCAAAAACATAACATACTCTACTTTTAATATCAAATGAATTTCATTTAGGGTGTTACTTGGTGTATTACTTGCTATTTCTCAAAAACCTATGGAAACTTTAGATTTGCTGTTTTAGGTAGGAGAGTTGGGCAAAATAGAGAAAGGACTTCTTCCTTTCTTATGTCCTATGATGATCCCATAATCTTTCAGTGTTTTGCTGGAATTTTGAGCTCAATTGCTGTCGTAAATTAAGGACTACCTGTAATTTTACAGCCATAGAACAAGCATTTTGTCACAACAAGACATCAGTGCTAGTTAAATTTCAGAGCTAAGACAGAACTTTCAGTGTAGCAGAAACTAGCATTCTACTAGCAGATGTACTATATACATTATTTTTACTGACTCGGAAAACTATTTTCTTTCTTTTCCTTTATGGTTTCTGCTTCTATCTTTACATAAACCAAATGTCAATCCTTCAGAGACAGATTTGGAAGGTCAATCCTGTTTGCCTTGGAACACCTTAATCACTCTCACTTCAGAATTATGATACGCTTTCTGATACAGAATTAGTGGCATTTTTAGAGCAATGCCGTTTCCCCATGTTTATTACTGGATATCCCTAGGTCAGGCTTTGCTATTTATTTTTCATTATTACTATTATAAGAAAGCATTACTAATCTGGTCTAAAATGAGAAATCTACTGCATAACTCATAAAAGCTTCTAAAACCATAATCCATTTGAATCCTTCCATATATGAGGTAAGCCACTGCAGTACAGGAATCAATGAAATTCACAGTGGAACAGTGGAGCAATTATTACATTTCTTTTGTCCAAAGTACCTTAGGCTTTTGATGATTACTGAATAGCCTTGCTCTTTTAAGTTACAGCCAACAGTAAGGCTTTAAGATGAACTGGATTGCGGACAAATTGTCATATAACGTATGTTGACAGTTTAATAACGTGGGTTACTATCTTTCATTTTCTTTATGATGTAATACATCTTTATAGGAGTCTCTTGAGAGCTCCAGCATTATTTTCAAGACTCACAGAATTCAATAAACCAAGCTACTCCAACTAAGGTTTTGGAGATGTTCCTGAAAAATAAAGAAGCATTAGAAATGTGAAAAGTAAACTATTGTTTTTATGCACATTATTAGATGTTTTAATACAGGACACTTCAATTATTCATTAGTTTGTTCTCTTTTCAAAGGTTTTTTTCCCCCTTTCCATCAGCTAAATATAAATGGCTATATTTTTCAGAGGTGGGTCTGGGGATTTCTCCTTTAATTAAAAAAATGTTTCCATTTTGATTTGGAGGAGTTTCATTATGCAGTGAATGAAGACCTCATCAGAATATGAATAGATCAATTCACACACACACACACACCCCACACACACTTTCTCAAACAATACTACCTGTTTCAAGGGTAGGGTCAATCTTAAATGACCAGATTCCCATTCATGTAACCGGGCTTCTTCTCACTTTCTGTCACCGTCTGCATGTCTCCAAATTCAACTCTCTTCATCTGGAACAGATTTGGAGATGCCTTGTAGGTAGGTAGGTAGGAATAGGACTTCATTGTGTTGGCAGATGGCATTCCACCACTAGATACAATCTGAATATTTTCTGGTTTTCCCCATATTCATATAATATTTGCATAAAATGAAAATGACGTCTCATTTTCATATGTTTATATTTATGCCTGGGGAAAGGTGATTCAAGTTTTGCATACAAAAATGATATTTCTAAGCACTCTAATCTAACAAAGATCATTAAAGTAGATAAACCAAAACTGATAAATTCAGGTAGTGAATTACAAATTTGGAGATAATATGTAAACGTCCTAGGTTTATGGCTTACTGTAACTATTGATTTTGATCTTTCAGAGTATGATAGCTGAATGCTTCTCTCAGCAGAGTCCTTGAAATATATCCACTGGGCTATGACAATCTCATCATAAAATCCCATCAAGAGCACATGCTTACAGACACTTGGTCCATATTATGGAATATCAATAAATAATGAGTAACTGTTCATGAGCAAAAGTTATTAACCCTTTTTATTTGGCATATAGTTTTTCTGTTTCCCCAGACAGATCCCTGGTAACACTCTAATTTTATTATGCACACACACATACATACACAAGCATATAGTATTGTGTGGCACAGGTCATATATATATTGAAGTTAATTAGCCTGAAGATTTGGCAAGGTAAGCATGGAAATGTATTTCCAACAGCAAGCTAAAAAGCAAGAGAATCACTGCATTCTCATATTACCTTCACCCTATTTGTACAGGTGTTGAAAGCTAAATAATACCTTGAATAAAGATATTTAAGAATCAATACTGTATTGAAATCAATACTAATTTTAATATGAACCAGCACACTATTTTAAATAACATATTTTAATGATGTAATTTAGGCAAAAACTTATAATAACCACCAGGGCAGTTGTCACAGAAATACTTTATCCTTTATTTAATACTTTATAATTCACATATACAAAGTTGGATGTGGATACTAATACACAGATATGATTAAGGAAAATGAATTTCTTCATGTCTCCACAAAGTAGGCCTTCTACCCTCCTAAGATCTTATTCAGAAGAACAAACATATTGCATCCAATCAGATTTGTTGAATCACATTTTTCCTCTTCTCCATTACCATTTACCTCATTCACCAAGCTACCTAACTTTCTCTGTGATTGGGGCTTGGGAACCAATTGTTGAGAAATATACTTTGGGCAATCCAATTGAAAGCACCTAGATTTGGATCAAGCTACAGAGTTATAAAAGGAATTGACTTACTATAGTTCAAAAAGAAAGTTCAGTCATCTGATCACCAAATATCTGTTGTTACTGAGGTACAAAACAAATAGTCATTTACCATATCAACAGCTCCTTCAATTACATAAATTAAATGCAGGTAGTATGGAGAGGAGGTGAAAACCCCAAAGTAGAAAAATTTTAGATGATTCCATTATTTGGAGATTAATTACATATAATATCTATAAAAATTAGTAGTTCTGAATTTTTCCCTTCTGTTTGAATTTTTCCCCTATTCTTTTTATTCCTAATTTAGTTGAACTTTCTTATGGATGTAACAATATGAAAGAAAGTGTTTTGGCATGTACATGAGTATCATTTCTCATACAGTATTGTTCAAAAATACATTGAAAACATCCTTGGCAAACCTATAATTTAGCCCACAAGATTCCCTGCCTCTTTTTGCCTTGTCAGCATAGATTCCACATTCTGCTGCAAGCTTTCTAAGCTAAACTACTTTCACATCCTTTGCAACAGGATTTCCCCCGGACCCACACTGGAAACTTTCCAAGGCCCTCGGGCTTAAGTCTAATTGGCATATGCATTTACATAAAGTAGTTATATCATGAAATAGAAATGCAAGCCCACAGCCGTGACATTTGCTCTGCTGGAAATGCTCATTGGAAATCATTATTTCTTAATCACAAAAAACATAGTAAAGTGGAGGGGGATAACATAATGACAGCCCTTTAGATATTTAAAGTTTGAGGGGAAATCATTACATTCATTATATTATTATTATTATTATTATTATTATTATTATTATTATTATTATTAATCATTTGAATTTTGTTTTTGTGATAATGAAGACACTATATAAACAAGAGCCAGTGAGGTTGTGGGGAATAAAAACATGTTGTGTTGTCCAACATACTACAGGTAGTCCCTGACCTTCAACCGCAATTGAGTCTAAAAATTTCTGTTCCTAAGCTAGACAGTTGTTAAATGAATTTTGTCCATTTTCCCACAGTTGTTTAGTGAATCACTGCAGCTGTTAAATTAGTAACCTGATTGTTAAGTAAATCTGGCTTCCCCATTGACTTTGCTTGTCAAAAGGTCATAATAATCATAATATAAATCCATCATAAATATGAGTCAGTTGCCAAGCACCTGAATTTTGATCTTGTGACCATCAGGATGCTGCAACGGTTGTTATTGTGAAAATGGTCAAATATCATTTTTTTTCAGTGCCATTTTGAACAGTCACTAATTTTTGTAAGTTGAGATATTCCACCAAGGAGGGTTGTTTCTTGAAACCTAAAATGCAGCTGCTTAGTTATAAGAGAAGTATGAAACCAGAGAAAAAAACATTTTTTAATCATTTAAAATAAATTATTTAGATAATATCAATATTATTTTCTTTTTTCTGAACTGCCTGCTTTACTGCTTTTCTTCAAGCAATTTACCAATGGACCATCTCATTATTCTTATTATCACTTGAAATATAAGAAGCAACTAGCAAACACTTGTCAGTTTCACTCCAAATAGACAAACCTGACAAAGCTAGATGAAAAAAAGTTTCAGTAATCAATTAGCATAATTAATAGATGGACATTAATATGTTAAATACTGCAGAATTAATATGTAATGAAGGATGTTGTAATTTTGATTATTATTTAACAAAAGTGTTTGTACCCAGACAACAAACTGTTCAACTGAAGATTAAATGACGATATTAAAAATAAAAAAATTAAAAAGAAAAAAATGTTTCAGCATCCAATATTCAACTGTAGACTGATTCAAAAAAATGTTCAGCAGAAAAATGAGTAGTTCAGGAGATTATTATTATAGTTGATTGCATAATCAGCCAGATGTTTAGACTGGATGTGGTATTTTTATCCACGTATTGAGTCCTCCCCAAGACTTGGGATATGCAGCTGTTGTTTAATAGTATTAAGGTGTTATTGCAGGATGTAAGCTGTTAGTTAGGACCTGATCTTTTGTATCCTCTGCTGTTTGGGCAGTTTCCTTTCTGCTCAGGTGGAAATAATCTGTTTTCAACCAGATGCTGTTGGACTGCTACTACACCAGTTAGTAATTTGAAAATTGTTGGTAAACAGGTAATTGGCCTGTAGTTGCCTGGTGCTTCCCCTTTTGTTGGATCATTATCTGGTGAGCTTTGCAAGATGTTAATCAATCTTTGATTTTATTTCCTTGCAGTATGTTGTTAAACTGCTTGGCAATGAGTTGGTGTAGATCAGTCATATGGATTCATATTAACCTTGAGCTAATCAATTCTTGATTTTCCTTGCCCTTTTCTACACCATTTCAGCTGCTATTACGAGGTTTTTCATTTCAGCTTCTTTTTATTATTGCTTATCTCTTTTACTCAAGCTGCATTCTTGTTCACTTTCTTTGGGTTATCCCATAATTGCATTCAGATCTGCACTGTTTCTTCTTTATCAGTTGTTGACTGATTCACTATAGTCTCTCCACTGATGGATTAATAGAAATGTTTCTGATTTGACTGAAATTGGAGATTCTGCCTACAGTGTGCAAGCTTCATATCTGCCAATCTTCTTGGTTATCTATAACAGTGTTATCAGTGCTTCCTTAATGTTCCTTGTTTCTAATGATATTTCTTGGTCTTGTTCTCCAGTTTGTTTAATTTCATTTGTTTCAGCTTCCTTGCATCTGATCTTAGCTTGCTGATCTTATTTTCCAGCCTGATCATTCATTTTGTTGTTGCACTATTTTTAAATTCTTTATTCATTTTACTTCCCAAATATGCAGTTATAACTGCAGCCATGCTGTACATTCTTGCAGTGAGCTTGTGCTTATGTTTGATATTACAGTATTGGCATTTTTTAAATACTTGTGCTAGCTTTTTTGGAACAATCTTTAATTAGGCAACTTTATTCTATTCCTTTTGTCCTATTCTACGTGCTCAGTTATTCTTTGTTCAAATTTATCTTTTTTAGTTAGATGGCTTTGTTCTTTATGAGAAAAAAGTGGAGGAGAAGGTGCTTGGTTTGGGAAGGAAAATAAGTAGCAATGCCAACTCTCCCTGGTATGGCTCTACAGTCTGAATTACTTCTGGCAAGGGTTTGGTTTCTTTGTCCTGGGTAGACCCAGGGCTTTTTTTGAGCTGGAGCTCGGCGGAATGCCGTTCCGGCACCTTTTCGGAGCACGTATCACATGCTCCGTCCCCACCAATCGCGCGCTACCACTTCCGGGTTTTTTTAGCGCGATGGGGGGGGGCGTGTTCCGGCACCTTTCGGCGCCGAAAAAAAAGCCCTGGATAGACCTTTCTTTTTGCTTCTGCTGCTTTCATATTTTATATTTTATTTGTCACTATGACTGACTATTATAAAACAATGTTGATCTGCTAGCCTCTGTTCTGTTATTTCTAATTTTGGATGTTCTTTCCAGAACTGGAGTGTTATTTTCAGATATCCTCTTCTGTTGAACTTGATTTGTAAATACAGATTATTTTTTATTTTCAATCTTTGTATAGTTGTGATGGCTAAACACCTTTTCTTCCAGTAGGCTAGTCCTGGTTGCCCAACCAATAGTTCTGTGTCCTATAGCCCATGTCAGGTGTGAGAATTGTGAAGCAAGGCTTTTCAAGTGTAAGCATACAAGTGTATTTCATACTTGCTCTCTACATGAATCTGAACTACTAATGACATACTTGATCCCTCCCTCAGACTGGTCATGTCCTACAGTTCATTTGTCAACATATGTCCAGGAACACCAACAGCTATCATGGTCCTTGTTGACCCAGGTGACAACCAATCCAGTATGAATTTATGTA
Organism: Psammodynastes pulverulentus; assembly: GCA_025802295.1. NCBI lineage: Eukaryota > Metazoa > Chordata > Lepidosauria > Squamata > Psammodynastidae > Psammodynastes > Psammodynastes pulverulentus. Next base: position 81,522,453 of record JAOYMU010000192.1, on the reverse strand, counting down.
AATTGTATCAGACCATATTGTTTATGGCGGAGACACTCCTTGTCTGGGTCCTGTGATGAGATCTGTCCAGTATGACTGAACCTCCAGGATAGCTCTCATCTTATTCAGTGCACACAACAGACAACCACATCATTTTTTTCTTTTAAGTAAATGTGATAAGATATTAGAAGATGTTCTTAAACTCTTTTCTTTCTTGGTAGAGAAAAGTACTTTCATTTTTTCTAATGAATATTTTCTCCACAAACAAAATGGAGGACTAGTCATAGCTCAAGAAGTGGGTAAATCATTCAACATATAAATGAAATCAAACTAATTTAGCTAAATTTAACTTAGCATACAAATAGAAATGTTTATATTCCAAACATTCTTTACTTTCTCAATATTCTATTTATCTCTGAACATTTTAAATTATGATCACATAAATACTTTATGTCCATCAAATATTCATCAAATATGACCAAATCTCTGCTATTTTTATCATCCTTTTACCCACAAAGCATTGTATCCTTTCTACAGTGAGGGACTGTTGTTTGCCTGCATTGAATTAGATGACTATCAGGGCAGTGTTCCTTAGCTGCAGCTTCATTTAACCAGTTAGATGCTTCATAAAATAAGTCACTTCTCGACTAAATATGTCTGCACTGAAGGCTTAATCAGTTTTTAATATTGAACTGCTATGCCTGCCTCTGCCTAATCAATGTCATCTGCCTATTGGTGGCTGAACCATTAACTGCATCATGAATAAATAAACTGAATTAATAAGTGCTTCCTTCTTCCAATGAGAGCAGCTGGAAAAAATAGTATCATGCAGATAGAAATGACTGCTGGCCACAGGCCAGTTGCCTGTTGTACACACGGTTTTACTGGGAAAACTCAGACAGCCCATATAGATTAGCCATACTTGAATGTATTGCAATGAAATAAAAGATTCAGAATTCAGCTGCACAAATCAAGCCAGTAACCTATTTCTTTTGCATGTGTACATCTCAACAAAAACTCATCTTTTTCCCTTTATTTTTTATTAGGAATTTTAATTTCAGTAGTGAATATTTACAAACTAAACTTAGAAAAAGAGAAGAGAATGGAAAGAAAGAATAAAAAGTGCAGGAAAAAAGAAAAAGAAAAAATATAATAAAGAAAAGTAAAAGAAATACATACAGAAGTAGCATCAGAGGTGGTATTCAGCAGGTTCTGACCAATTCTGGAGAACCGGTAGCGAAAATTTTGAGTAGTTTGGGGAACCGGTGGTAACCTTTCCCTAAAATGGGGAGGGAATGGAGATTTTACAGTATCCTTCTCCTGGAGTGGAGTGGGAATGGAGATTTTACAGTATGCTTCCCCTGGAGTGGGTTAGGAATGGAGATTTTGCAGTATCCTTCCCCTGCCACACCCACCAAGCCATGCCCACAGAACTGGTAGTAAAAAAATTTGAATCCCAAATTCTGAGTAGCATCCAACCTTCATCAGAAGAAGTATAAAAAAATTTAATAACTCTTCACCCAATGTAATATTAAAATAGATATCTCTTCTTTCCATATCCCATCCCTTATCTATAACAAAATCCATAAAACTTCAACTTTTCAATTCTGGCATCAGCAAAAAGTCCATAAAGAGTTGCCAGAACATTGCCAAAAAGGGCCTAATTTTAACTTTGATCAAATAAACCAATGTTATATTTCTTTCTTTTTTTTTTAATCTTTAATTCAATCAAACATTGTCACAGCTTTTGGTTTATCTTCCATTCTTCTTTATTCCACTGCACAGATTTCTTTGGAGCTTTTACATGTTTCTTTTGTAAATCCAGTAAGAAAACATTGTCAAGGTCATTCTCTTGGTTTATAATGTGTTATTTCCCGTTAAATTTTTAAAAGATCAGTCAACTTTATTTTGTCCATCTAATAAAATTGTATACACAGTAAAGAACAAGAAGCCATAATTTTTTCTTCACGTTCAGCTTCAGATCCATAATATTTGTAAACAGTGATTCCATTAAATAAGTGCACATAATTTTTTGCCTGGTTTTGGTACTATTGTTGCAAACTTACTATTAAATGAATATTTTGATAATGTTTCCCTTTTATTCCTCCTCTCTTTTTTTTTGTTTGTGATTTTAATATGACTAGCATCTCACGTCATGCTGATCAGTACCAGACTAATTCCTTCTCATAGAGCTCTGCAGATTAGCTAATCAGGTTGCTCTAAGTAACCGACAGAGCTCATTAGCATCATGTGGCTCTGCTTACATGCCACCCGCCAGGCAGAATGCTAAGAGATAAAACAGAAAGTTGCCCTGTTGGACCCAGAGACTAATATGAAATAGATAAGGTAACACCCATCTCAATTAGAATTGAAAAAAATAGAATGAAGTTTTGTGTAGCTGTGTAGCTTCTTCATGCAGTATGGCCCCATTGAAAGAGGTGATAAAATAATCTTACTGAGGAGAAAAGTAAGATTATTTTCTTTAGTATCTTTTCAATCCCACCTTCATTGTTTTATAAATATCTCAATGTGGCAAACATGTTTAATACTGTTGTCCCCTCCTATTTTCCCCACATCAACAATTCTATAAGGTGAGTTGGACTGAGAGAGAGTGACAGGCTTAAAGTCACCCAGCTGGCTTTCATGCCTAAGGTAGTATATATAGAACTCACAGTTTCTGGCTTCTAGTCTGGTGCCTTAAAAATTGTATTTTAGTTTTTTATAATTTTCTGAATTAGTTTATTTATATCCCTCCCCTTTCTTTGGCTCTTTTACATATCTACCATTCATAAAAATGTCCCTTCATGTTGTTCAAACATTCAAAAAACTCTTTATGCATTCTAGACAATTTCTGTGGTGACTAATATCAACTATACATCATACTATAAAATTTTCTATAAAGCTAAAACCTAATCTAAATTTCAATCCTTTCAACCACATATTTTTCTATTAATGCATTTGTATATTTAGCCAAATTTTAGCCAATTTTATCATACAATCTTTCACTTGTTCTTCTGAGTCATATTGTTTTCACATTATATAATGTAAATATATTGTATATATGTAATGTAAATACTATAAAATAACATACCGATAATAGGTTAAACATTTGTCTTCTTCCTAACTGTGACAACAGAACATCCCATCTTCGCACATTTTTTAAACATTATCTTTTAACATATATTTGTCATAACAATACCGAAGTATTTTACCCTCTTTTAATTATCAATTCTGTTTGATCTTGAATCTTTGTGTTCTTTTTTAATATCTTTGTCTTCTGTTGAAACCTTATATGGTAGTGCCCCAAATTATTTTAGTTTACTCAATTAAATTCCCTTTCAATTCCCTTTAAAGGATCTGCCAAAACCAAAATCAAGGCATCTATAAAAGCTCTTAACTTACATGACTCTTTTTTAATCTTTACACCCCATCCTCTTATGTTGTCTTATGTTTTTATTTAATATTACAAGAACTAAAATAAGCAGTGGGAAAATTTATTTTGTTCCTTTTGTATCACACATGGTTTGACTAAATCTCCGTTAACAATTATTTATGCTTTGTGAAGTATAAATCTATCTCACCCATTTTATAAAATCTCTCCAAAATTCATAGCTTCCAAAACTTTAAATAATAAAGTCCAGTTAAAATTGCCTTATGTGCTTCTAAAAGGGCCAGTGCAGCTGTTTAAAATTATATTGTTCCAAATATTCCAAAATATCTAACACAGTATTAACATTATCCTTTAACCAGGGCTTTTTTTCTCACAGAAAAGGTGGTGGAACTCACCCCCCTCCCCTGGCCACGCCCCTACCAACCCCTAGGACCACCCCCTAAAACCGCCTCTTTAGAGAACAGGGATGCAAGTAAAATTTTTTTGGGGGGGTGTTAGTCTGCAGCTTCCAGGGCCGGATTAAAAGCATTATGGGCCTGGTCTTAAGGATTTTGGTGAGCCTTTTTATAGAAATAAATAAAATAAAGACACATTTTTTTATTAAAACAAATTAAATATTTTAATTACCATTAAAG